>BGPR01049307.1:0-11339 GCA_013235015.1 Araneus ventricosus
AAAAAACAGGTGGGAAAATTTGAGATTTTTTAAGAAAACCTTTATATCTTCTCAAATATTTGCGCTGAGTTTACAAAAATTCCTGTAAATATTATGCACATTCAACATTACCATTTCTGAAAGTTTCATCTTGTTATCTGTACTTTGTGAAGCGGGGTGGGCCAAACAACTTTTTGTTTTCATCAGTTTGCAGACGGCCCCCTAATTGCCCTCAGGACTGAATCTTCAATGTAAAATGTGAGTTAATATCTATTCTTTGCATGTCCGAAGTTTAAAGGCTGTTGGTTAAAAAATTCCGGAGAAATTCTAAAAAATGTGAAAATCTGCAAGTGTCCGGATACTTTTGGGCATATATTGTATGTCATTTACCATCGGTTCTGCGGTCTCTTAACATATTCAAGTGTATAATTCTGGAGAAAGAAACCTTTTCAGAATGAGAAATTGCTATTTTTTCTATGGAACTTTGCGCAATGGTTTGAGGAATATGGGGATTATTAACAACAAAGAGAATAACACTTCATCGACACTTTAAATAGATGAGTCAACATGTCATGTATAGGTACTAATCAAAAATTCAATTCGTCTAAAGAAGGATACTCAGGTTTAGAACCAAGAAAGTTAACTGCTAATGACATTATTCATATAATACCAATAATAAAGAAATAAAATTTTCTCTTGTGGGCCGAAATACCCCCGACTTAACGGTCTATGGGTATCTCAACAATAAGAAAATAAAAATTTCATATCAAAATTACACCTTAAATGAGATTTATAATACACTCCGAGATGTTATCATTTAGTAAGTAAATTAGTCTAACTACAAAGTTTCCTAGTTGGAAACAAAATTCCTAAAATAACTGTGAGTTAATAAGGATACTCTCATTCAAATTTTCATTGCGTTTTACTAAATGAACTAAGAGTAATTAAAATTTAAATCAGACATTAAATGCAACAGCATGTTAAAAACGAAATTAGTAACTTAATTTTAGGAAAACACCTACCACCTTTCTGGAAAGAATTAAACTGATTCAAAGTCAACATTTTAGGCTCCACACGCAATGACTTTTTCATTAGATATGGCTCCATTCTTAGTTGCATATAGGAGACTTTCAAATTCATCCTTGCATTTCGCTCTGCAGGCAAAATCTATTGCTGCTTCCATTTTCGTAATCGCCCTTACAACTTTTCGGCTACCATTTTTTGTAAAGAAAATAAAATTATTTCGGAAGTTTGAAATTATTTTATCAAAACTTAATAGATAATTTGAAGATTAGTCAATTAATATTGAACTGAATAATCATTATGTATCTTTTTTGCACTTTGATGAGAATAAATATATTACATGAGTAAAGCTGACTACTTTAGTTTCGACTTCTTTAATTTGATACAGTTTTACATTTTTATAATTTTTCAGCTTTTTTCTATGTATTTGAATCATCTAAGTTTGAAAAAAATCGTAAGTATCTGGAAGTCAATACTAAGGTATTTTTTTAATAAGATTGTAAAACGTAAACAAATGCATGTATTATTTTTTCGACAAGAGAATCTTGTTCCCTCCAGAGTGATGCTCGATAGGATAGTGACTTTTTGAAAAATGAATGATTAATTGCAACAGTAAAATATCGTAATGGCACATTAATATTAAATTCTAAATAGTGACAAACTGTTAAGACCTTAAGTATTTAGTTCAAAAATTTTATATTTCCAAATTTCAAAACATGCAAAACTAATTATTGAGCAGACTTATTAAACTTGAAACTAATTATCTTTAATTTGTTAATATCAGCATATAGGATGATATTTTTGAAGATTTCCCAGTGATATCAACTTTTCTATTCTATATAATTCATATTTTTCTTCTATAAACTCAAATACTTATTTACTTAAGAAATTTTGAAATACGTATAAATTCCGTATAACTAGGCAATCATTTAACACTATTTTACGTCAATAGGGTTCGAGAATTTGAAAATCACCGAGAGAAGGCGAAGGTGTTCTAAGAGCACAAATTAAATATTTAGAAGCAAGTGAGTAAATAAATTGATCAATCATCTTTCGTGTATAGGATATTTCAATATGTCCAATATTATTTAAGATATGACAGCGCAGGTAAAACTGAAAAAAGTAAAAGATTATAGTTGAAATATAGTCAATAAATGCAGGCACGTAGAGCTTTGTTTATAAAAAATATTTTTAATTAATAACATGAGAATTTTAATACAGAACTTTACAAATATTAACCGTCAGGAAACAAAATTTATGAAAATAGTTCAGATGAAAGGGAGAAAAAAATCAATTTTCTTACAAGAAACATTGATCAAAATTGATATAATTCTAAAAAAAGTTAAGAGTGAAATGTCTTGTAAAATAAAAATGACGTCGTTTATTGAACAGCGAGCCGAAGCCAGGGGAAAACTACTGGCATACCGGCCGCCCTACATTGGCATGCGGACCCCTCTTGCAATTTATGACTGTGGAGACTAATCAGCAAACAGAAAGTATTTATTACAGTTGCCTGGTTACGTAATGTTTCGAAAGTCTAACTTCTAGCCACCTAATGTAATTTCCATTAATATAATGAGAATGTGTTTTATATTCATAGAAATTAAATGCAAAAATATAGTTCAATTCATGCCAGGCTCTATATGTCATGGAAGTTACCCCATGGTACCATGATGTACAAAGGATGGTACTCAAAATTGCCCAAGACCAAATAGCGGGTGCCGAAATACCCCCGACTTAACGGCCTCGACAAAATTTAACAAGACAAAATAGCCCTGACAAAATTACCCGAATTCAAATACTGCATAACATTAGAAAACATTATTTTGTCGAGGCTATTTTTTTCGGGTAATTTTGTCGGGGCCATTTCGGCACTGGCTGTTTTGACGAGTCACGGTCATGGATAAAAGTAAATACTCTTGAAAACGAAAAATATATTTTTGCTCATCCGTGTCCACGGGCCCCGGGAATTTTCCCCCTTTTCTTTTATCGCGCCTGGGGGAAGAGACGCCAAATTAGGATCGAGAACAAAAGTTGAATTTTATCAAATATTTGGGCTGTAAAATGGGCAAATTGTGTTGTGCCTATGTAAATATTGTATATGAAATCATCATAAGAGAAAGCGTTTCGTGGTTACAGTTACAGAGCACATGTTTGGATTTATTCATCATCAATTAATAATTTTAACAAAACATAAAAATCCCTCACGGTGTTTCAAAGTAAGTAGGAAAATATGTTATTTTATCCTTAGATAGGAAATTTCTTTCGCTACAATTTACCATAATAACTTCAAGTTAAGGTTAGGGAAACGTTTTTGTTGTCCGAACGTTGTCTAGATGAACCACAAGCAATTTCCTAAATTGGACTGTTTCAACCAATGAGTCATTATCTTGAACTACAAGAACGAGGCAGAAACAACTTGTTGCCACTAGTAGTCTTCTTAAATTAGAATTAGAACAAGAAAAATTAGAACTGTAACAAGCAAAAGAAAGAAAAAAATAAAAGAATACTAAAGCCGTTAAATGTTGGATCAAAAAGAACAAAGCATAAAGATATGTATTATTTAGGAGGAAACAACATAAGTGCAGAAGTAATACTATTGCATTGCATAATATGTCATACTACGGTTCAGGAATTGTATACTATTGTGAATTTGAGTAAAATTACTATTTTTGTTTTAATTGTTCTTTAAGAAATCCTTGGTTCGATTTGGAAAACCAGTGGTATAACCTATTAAAACCAGTTTCCTAAATTCGACCAATGACATAATTTTTTAGCAATTTTTTCCTTACTTGAAAGTACTTCGATTACAAAGGAAATCTATGTCTCTATAATATGGTATCCTCCGAATCGTATCATGTAACTGAGAAGCATATTATAAATTGTCCCAGACAGAAGAATTCATCTTTATTAAATACAAAAATAATAAAGATTTTTTGACGCCAAATGTCTAACAGATTTAAATGAAAACCACAGAGAACAATAAAACTTCGAATTTAATAAATGACAAAAAAAAATTGAAAAATGGCTAACAACTAATACGAAAAGCATTCTATCAGTTCAAATTAGAGTATGTATATAGTAGTATAGAATGAAAACACATCCCCTTAGATTTTGTCATATTTTGTAACCGAGGGTGGTGCAATCAATAACGGGTGTCGAAATAACAGAAAACGATGATGGAATCATGTTTTCATAATGCAAAAAAATAATCAAAAGTACCCTCTTTTAAACGGTATAGCTCGCCACACTACAATTTATAATGATGAATTCATGACAAAAAGAAATAAGATTTATGTGAACAAGATTATGTAACTAACATGTATATTTACAAGACTTTTTGGAATTTTGTAATATTTTTTTCGTAGTATCTTGTTTTTTACAAATTTAAAATTAAGAAATAAAGGAATTTATTTAATTTCTTTGAAAACATAAGGGGAAATTCATGAACGAAAAAAGGGAAAAAAAATTCTGCTATTTGATAGGATAAGCGATGTCTGTATAATTTTGTATTTCGGGTGTTGAACAGGAATCCAGGAATGCGGGGAAAGCAGGAAAAAAATTGAAAAGAGAGGGTAAAAAAAGAAAAACACTCCTTCAATTAATGAAGTGAAGTGAAGTGAGAATTTTAGGGTTTAGAATTTTCCCTTAGGGTAATTATTACCTTCAGCTATTTCAGTACTTTTTTCTCTCTTTTTTCTTCATTCTCTTAAAATACTTGAGTTTTTCCTTCTCTTTTACAGAGGATTTCTTTTTTAGAAAACGAGTTTTTGCAAATTCTTTTCTATACTTGTTTGTTTATTAAAACAGAAAAAGAGGAAGAGAATAAAATGGGGAATAAATTTATTGAGATGGAAAAGGTTTTCTTTTTTTTTGGTTGAAATGTATAAGTGAAAAATACAGCTGCATAGTAAAGAATACAGCTGCATAGTAAAGATCGTGGTAAAAAAAAAAAACGAAAATAAATAAATATTTTTGTTCTTGAAATAAATAAGGCATGAATATGCAATCAGCCTTCACAATAAACAAAACCTAAAAAAGGATGTAAGATTTGAATTAGGAACAGTACAGTAGCAGTGTTCTTTGATTTGTTTCTTACACTTTATAAATTTCTATTTGTTCTATATTCTAGAGAGGAGGAAGGTGAGGTTGAGTTGCAACACAACTGTTAGAGAACCAGATGTTTCGTTTCTCCATTCGCTCAACCAGTATTTGCTTTTATTCTTTCAAAAACATTATTCACTCCATATATTTAAGTGAACATTATCGCTCAGAATTATTCCTTAGAAGAAGTTCGAAAACTTTGAGAAACATATAAAGTTAACGAAGAGAATTTGAAAGCTTTAGTCTAATTTATCTAAAATAAAGTCCTGGAGTATATTTTCTTGTTATGTTCTTTTAGAAATCGTATTTCCCATAACCTGCAATGGAGTTCATTAAATTCAGTGAAGAACTCTGGAAATAAATATTTTCGGCCCTATTTTTATTGATTTTAGATGAGAATTTAGAGTCCAGGTTTAAATATAGATTCAAAGCGTTATTTATATTCTAAAATGTGAACACTTTATCTAATAATCTCAATGAAGACTTATTTATAATGATTTAAGAGTTTTTACATAGTGCATTATCGGTGAGTGATTGATAAGAAAGTGATATGTTTTTTCTTGGACCTTTCATATTACTACCCTCATTTCTCAGTTTTATTCATTCTAAAATCATATTTGATATTTTCAAATTTCTGAAATTATTAACGAGTTGAGAAATAATAATAAGGTGAATAGTTTTGCGTTAGTTAAATATATAACTAACGCAAAGTTATTTGGCAAAATAAGAACGTTTTCTGCTTTATTGTATTAGAATATGAACAAAAAATAAAGGACAGGATGAATTTTTTAACATGGGATTTTATTCCAGAGGTAAAAGGTAAGGTTTCCTGTCTTTTCTGTCTTCTGCGTTTTTGTTACAAAGGCATTTGGAGTATTTTGAGGAAAGTTTTTTCTTTCAATTTTCGGGATAATTCAGGTCACAGAGAAACCTTATTTTTTGATTTTGTTAGTCGCTTCTTCTACAGAAAATTATAAAAATTCTGAAATTTAGGATCCCAGACCGGAATGACCTATAAAAACGTTTCTCTGCCAGATTCTTCTTTTTGTTATTAATTTTTATTGTGTTATTGTATGTATTACCTTCTTGTTTTTTGTCATATGATATTATTTTTTTAAAATATACAATGCCAACATTAAAAGATATGTATACAATTAACAGCCTAATTGATTCATAAAAATTAAAGTTCTAGAGTCATGACCAGCAATTAAAATTCCCATGAAATCATAACAATAAGAAGGGTGGAACCCCTTTTCACTACAAAATATGAATAAAACCAATCCTATAAAAATATTCACACTCTTTTACTTCAGACTTCTAAACTTTTATCAGTACCACAGAATTCTTTCAAAACTCCGCGCCATCTAAACAGTACTCTTAATGAAGGTCTACGAGAAAAAAAGATTTCTAGAAGTACTCCCAAACGTTTTTCAGTAATAGTTTGGGACCTGCCACAATACTCGTATCTGTAATGGGCCCAGCCAATGACAGCACGCTGTCTATACGTCCTGACGAATGAGAAGCGAATACACCTGTTAGTAGGTTTTCAATCCTCCAATTTCGATCCTCTTCTATTTAGTGTTCATTTCTTCCGTCTGTGAAGATATTTGTTACTTCGGATATATAGACGAAACAAGTTATTCTTTTTAAATGAGAAGCGATTTTATCCAGTAACTGTGTTTTGGGATGTAAACTTTTTTAATTTTGTGCTGAAGAGTTCCTGATATATGTTGAGTAATATTGGTCGCTCTATTAATTTTGGTAATTAGGAAAGCTTTTGTGAAAATAAATAATGGATATAAAATTTATTGAATGAACAGAAATTAGCATGTTTCTATCCCAACCGCTTTTCAAAAATTTATCCGCAGTGTTCTCTGTTCTTGAGTTCATTTCAATGAATATGCGACGATGCGAAATCCGTAGACAAATCAGTGAGGTATTTGACAATGCAGTTATGATAGAGGGAATGATTCGAAGTGGGTTTGATTGCTGCTCGTGTGACTCAAAAGCTCATCGAGACCTTCGTTTGGGACTAAATAAATCATACGCCATATAGCCCCGACCTGGAGTCAAGTGATTTTCAACTATTTGTGCATTTGAAGCGATACCTGATTGGCCAGCATATTGATGACGATGAACAAGCAAAAAATGGTGTTGCATCCGGGTTAGTCTCACGGGTGGCTGACCTCTATGATGCCGGGATAAAAAATATTATTTCTCGATACGCCAAATACCATAATGTATTGGGTGACTACGTCGAAAAGTAGTGTAATGTTTGTAAATCATTATGAAATATGTATCTTTGCCCACATCTGTCTCCTTTTCCTTTTACATATCAACGGAACTTACCTCCTAACAACCCTCGTATATCGTACGGAGATCCAATTTATAGTCTGAAATCATATATACACTTTCTTACATTCAATCGACTGAATTAGACGATGCATTTTTAAAAACATTGACAAGAAATGGAATGGCAATAAAATAAAACTTTCAAAAGTATATAATGGTTTTTCATATTAAGATAATTACGATCTTGCCCAGTATCAGTGGCGGTTCGTCCATAAGAGCTGCAGAGCTACAATCCCCCTGCAATCATTTTAAAAGATTGTATTTCCGTTTTTATTCTAATTGGCTTACTTTCCCACTTTGAGAATTCTGTAATCAACGAAAATGGCAAAAAAAGGAATAAAAAAATGTAAAAGGAAGACAGAAAAACAATCAAAGATTAAATGAAAGACATACCAGAGCTGCAGAGAGGTTTCCCCTCCTGCGGATCCGAAAGTAACGCAATGAGCAACTCGAAAAAGGAGAAAAGCAACCCTTTCTCCTTTTGAAATTGCATTCAATTGCGCTGCAGTTTTCCCAGTTCTCGTTTGGCGCAACTTCCTCATTTGGCTTTTTTTAGCTTTTCCTCCAGTAGTTCAGTAGTTAACTAGTTTTTTCAAATCCGATTCTGAAAGATTTGTAATTATTTGTTTGTCTATGTTTTTTCGGGTTTGCAGTACGAATCTGAGGTTTTCCACCAATAATTTTTGTTGGAATTTTAGTTATAGCAAAACAATATGAAAATTTGGTTTCCCCAGTTTTTTGCTTATAACTCAGAAACTATCAATTTTTGGCATATCATCATTATATACCAAATTAACCAGCACAGAATTAACTACAACTTAGGTCCATAAAAATTTCGCACCACTGCTTGTTTCTCAGCTGACGTCACTGCCTAGTATATAATGATTCTTAAGAGTTTTTTTTTTCTCACTTTTATATTTCATTTCCTTTGTGAATCGGAATTCAATTTAACACAATACTTTCAATTAACTAATTCAACATTAGAGAAGCAAAAGATAATGGTGTAGATTAAGCCGAAAACGGAACAACGTTTTTTTATCAAAGAAAATTGGAGGAAAGATTTTCCTCCCTCCCAGCAACATAAAAAAAATAAATCTACCGAAAAAAACCCACAACAAAACAGACAATGTGCAAGAAGAAAAGAAAAACAATCCAATACGAAAAATAAAAGAATCGGAGAATTAAAAACGTAATGCTTACCACATCTTTCGAGAGACGTCACGAAAGCAGGAAGTTTTGTTTTTATTATCTTATCTCTTCTTTTTTTCAACTGCTTGATTCAGCATCGGTAATTAATATTTCGATCGGACTTCCCGATAATTATGAACAGTTATTCCCTTGACAAATAAAAACTGGGTTAGCATTCTTCCGTATACCTGAGGCTCTTTCAGAGAGAAGGCGAAAAAAAGGGGTCGTGTTAAGGTGTTCATTGGTTTTGTATCAGATTAATTTCGTTATTGAATTACCATCTCTTGTTTCTGTAAGGAAATCCAGAAAAACGTGAAAAGAAAGTGTTATGTTTTAATTTTTTAAGGGTGGTTTTCATTTTTCTAAGAGATTATTCCTTTTATTATGAGACAGTTAGGTTGTTCTTCTTCACTATCAAACTTGATTTAACTAGCTTAAAATTTATTGATTTATTTTTCAGAAAATCCTTTTTCTGTTTGTAATTCTAATATGCAAAGTAAAATCTGGTGTTCTTAAAGGCTTACATGGATAAGTATTAGAGCTGAAATATCATCAAATTATACGGATGATGGATTTTCACAGGCTTTAAAATAGTTCATTACGGTTAAATGGCTGAGCGAAGCGTAGGCTACGTTTTAAATTGACAGCTTGAATTTATTGTTGAATCTGTAGAGAACTCTTTAGAGATAATCATAAAAATAATTTCATTAGCTTAAAACTATTATTTTAAACTTATGCCTTGTTCAAATTTTCTTCATTGTTCTTTAAGTTTTTAGTGAATTTATATCAAGTCCGAAATAAATGTTTAATGCAATTTAAAATCTGATTGAAGACATTCAATGTTCACTTTTTAAAATGTTTAGTTTGTTTCAAACTGCGTACCAGCTTGCTCAAAATCTACGCTTTTTTACGCATAATTTTTCATTTAATATTCGATTGAATATTTCACTTTGCACTCTTGAAACAAAACAAGTGAATTTACTTAAACAGTACTTTGACTTACAGATTGAATATTGCGCTATTGATAAAATGAGTAAAAAATCTTGGCAAATATATGCGATTCTAAGAGATAAAAATTTAAAAAATAAAACTCTGGAGGTTTCCCGAGCTAATTTTTGAATATTTTGAAAAAATGTAGGATAAAGTAAGTATTTAGGTACTTTTTAAAGAGAGCGAAGTTTGCAGTTTAAATAAAATTCCATTTAAATCTTAAATTTGAAATAGAAATTCGACGTAAAACGTAACGAGAAGATTTTAAAAATAATAAAGTTTTCAATAAAGAATATTATGATTCAATTGGTCGGGGATAGGAAAATGCGAACACACCTATTCAGATAAAGATACAATATGAGTTGGTTTATGGAATTCAAATCATCATGCAACGAGACACACTAGTACGAATTTCAATCTCCAAATTTAACCTAGATGAAGCCTCTCTATAAAATGTAAATACAAAACAATTTATACCTTCTAGAGTTCTGACGATTATGTATGGGTCCCCAATGGTAAAAATTCAATTTGTTGATGTGGTATTATTTTAAATTTTTCCGCACAACAAACGTAATCATAAATCCAATCATTCATCTAGTCCTTCCGTAGCGCCTGGAAAACACTGAATGACCAAGCCGCCAACAGAATAACACGGATACTGCAGCCTATTACATAATGAACATCACTGACCCCGGCTCAGACCTCTGCCGCAGGAGGTACGCCCCGTCATCGGAGTTGATGCCAACGAAACCACATGACTATTACTATGCCCCCAGGAGAAGTAAGAAACTCTTACTTATCCGGTGAACGCCCTCTTACTTATTATAGTTTATACAGCCCCCTGGGGGTGACATTACAAAGGTACTCTCGCCCAATGTGTTTCAATCAACGTATTTAATGGCTTAGCAGAGATGTTTACCAAATGGTAAGCAAATAAAAATTATAAATGCGAATTTGTATGCTTTTTCTAATAACTTTTCATAATTTTCTAAATCATAAAATAATGTCAATGCAAAATATACAAATTTTTAATTTTTGCAAGAATTCTAACTTCGTGAAGAAAAAGATTTTGCTTTGAAAATATATATATTCTTCTGAGATAGCTTTATTTATTAAACGACACTCTACTTATAGTAACAAAATTTTTTTCTATTGATCAGTATTAGAATTTAGATGCTTTTAAAAAATAGCAATAAATCTTTCAAGTCAATTTCTTACATAATAAGGAAGAGAGGATAATATTCCCCGCCGTGCATTTGATAGACTTCTCCCATTCTACGCCATCTAGTATCAGTTTCCCATGTATCGTCTATTTTACTGGCGCTTAACAAGATTAACTAGCAATAAAATTTCTTTTTAAAGGTAAAAATGGTGAAAAAATAAATATACGCACAAGGAATCCCGTTATTGGAGTTGATGCGAACGAAACTACATGAATATTACTATGCCCCCAGTAGAATTAAGAACCGACTTCTTATCCGGTGAGGGCCCTCTTACTTATTATAGTTTATAAAGCCCCCTGGATATTACAAAGGTAAACAGGCCCGATGGGGTTCATTCAACGTATTAAATGGCTTAGCAGAGATGTTTCCCAAATCATAAGCAAATAAAAATTATATATGAGAATTTTTATGCGGATTTTATAATAACTCTTCATAATTATCTAAGTCAAAAAATAATATCATTGCAAAATTTAAAAATTT
>BGPR01049309.1:0-11339 GCA_013235015.1 Araneus ventricosus
AGTTAGCAAAGGGAATACCGGATTTGGGACGCAGTTCTTCCGACGTGCAGTTCTCTATGAAAAGCCTGTGTCAGGTCTCCCATACAGCCGATGGTCAACAGGATCAGAGATGCCATCCGGGCACAAGCGAAACCTAGTTCATGGCCACCGGAGTACGAAGAAGTAACCCCTGAGCGGAAGATGGAAATACCTGTCATCGGAAGAGACGATCCAAGTAGAACCCTGAAAGAAATCATCACCAGACTGACATTACACGTTTAGTATCTGCTCTTAGATAATTGTAATGCTACGAAATTGAAAAATAAGCTAATATTTGAGGAAGCCGAAAAGAAATATTCCTAGTAGTAGTAGCACAAATAACGTCTGTAGTAATAGTGCGTTACAAGCTATGATAATGTTAATGTTATAATAATAATAACGCTCGCAAAAGACAATGAATGAGTCGGAATGTAGTACAATTTAGAATTAGATTAGATAAAGATGGGCTTGCTTAATTCCCAGCAGAAGAAACCTGCTCCAAAGAACTTAAATGCAGACGAGAACTGTAATATTTTGCTGCAAAATAAATACGCAGATATTGAGCGACTACCAGTCGAGAAAAAAGAAGTGCCCCCCCCCTGCACACCGCCAAAATTCAACCATTAATGATCAGGAATAACAATAACTACAAGAAAATGTTAAAAGAATCTAACAAATTTGGCAGTAAATGCCATATATTACAGATGAATATATTAAAGTCTACCCTCGAGACGGCAGAAGAGCATAGAGATATGTACCCTTGCGAGAGTGTGAAAAGATAGAATTTACGTCGTTAGGGCTATTGAGTGAAAAGACTATTTAAGATAGTAATGAAAGGTTTACATCGCATTGTGATATTGAAAGAAATTAAATCCGACAAGCATAGCTCCCAGAAATTGAAAGGTTAAAAAAGTAGGAATCAGCTAAAGAACGTAAGAACGAAGTCCCCTTGCGGATATTTTTATGATTGAGCTTAAGAAAATGGCCTATGAAAAAATAAAATTTTCGAATCTTATCATTTCATGTCTCCTGCAACAAAAATTCAAAATTACAGAAACCCTCCTGGAGTCACACACAATGCTGGAATTGCAATGTTCAATCATTCTAGTGCAAATTGTGGTTTTCTGTATCGAAGATGTCACAAATGTGGTGAGGACCATAGACGAACAATGTCCGATCACGACCCCGCAGGAAAAACAGCCTAAGTGTATAACAGGAAGCAACTGAATATATTGCCTCATGGAGAGTGCTGCCCATTATTTCCGTAAAAAATCAAAACCAACGAAAGGCCAAGGTGTAAATTACCCTCTAAAGCGCAAAAGAGAATTCCTAGTTTTCAATACAGGAGACAGGAAAATATATCCTACTCAATGCAAACACAAAAAGTTAATTGTTCCCGGCAGGTCGAACCTTAACCCGCGTCAGAAAGGAATTTAACCCACATGAGAAGTCGTGAGATAGGGTATGAAAAAGAATTTTAGGCTTTCAGAAGGAGTTAAAGTTATGTACGACACCCTGAAAAGTATACCTAATTTAATTAAGACAATATCAGAACTCCGATGTTAGAAAAACTGAAGAAGACATGACACAGGCTTAGAAAAAAGCTGAACTTCATAAATACGGACCGTATCAAACATAAACACTAAGAAGCAAAATAAGTATGATTACTTGAACAATAAATGAATAAATTTATACAAAAAAGTGCTTTGGAATATTAAAATATTGTAGAATTATTATTGAAAAGAAAATTAATGGGGTGAAAAATTAATTACGTGCAAGCTTTGTTAAAAATAAAAACTATGATAAAAATTATCTCACCAAAAAATTATGGCCATGTAAAACTTTTTTTGATTATACATAATTATTAAGACTTTTGTTTTCATTTTGAGCTACAGTTCAAGCTTTTATGCTCCAGTCTGCTATTTTCCTTCATTTCTACCTCTTGCCTTTCTTTGATTGGGGTTTTTTCTTTTATCATTTTCAGCTATTTTTTCTTACTATCAAAGTTCCTCCTAGTACCATTTACCTGATGACCTTTAAACTTTGCATGTTACTATCATATATCACACAAAAAAATCTTTTTTTTCTGTAAATATTCAAAAGCAGACTGTTTTTTGCTCAACATTGTATTTAACACTCTAAATTGAAGAATACGTTTCAATATACATTCTCCTTTTCATCTTTATCTCAGATTAATTTGAATGTGTACATAAGCGCACAGGTTTTTTTGTTTATGTGCTATTCGCGTCTTTTGTGAGCGCAACCTTCCCTCCTCCCTCCAACGCACATTAATAAAACTTTAATGCAGATTTACATCGATTCCAAGAATGACAAAATTCGATACCGAAAAACACTGAAATCCGCGTTTGCGCACAACAAAATGTCATGTTTGTGTTGACAGACAAACGCCAGTGAAACGAAAACCAACAAAAATGAACGAAATAACTAACAAAAATGAAGAAAAAGAAATGGCAAAAGTAAAAAATAAAAATGGCTTCCTTCAATATCGAGAGAGCTAACGATCTTTTTCAATGAAATTCGCATCAGAAGAAATTCGTATTGATTTTTCTATCCAATCGAATGAATTCGGATTGGATGGAACGAAAGATGCAAACGATAAAGAAAACAATACAACCTTCAGGCATTCTTATCAAGGGCCTTTGACCCGCCGATACATAACCCGGACGCTGAACGCTTTCGGCAGAGGATCACGCAATATCTATGAATTGAAACTCTTCGCTTAGAGCCATACGCAAAAAATTTTCACAAGGCGTACAAAGTTTTGTTTGCGTGAGCAACCCCCCCCCAACACATTAACAAAAAATTTTAATGCAGATTTTACCGATCCCAGGAATGATAAAATTCAATGCCGAAAAAGAAAATCCGCGTTTCCGCGGAAATATGTCATGTTCAAGGAAGATATGATCGAATCATTTAATAAAAGCTTAGGCACAGTATAAATTCAGCCAGTGAAGCTCAATAGTGCAACCCTAAAAAATAAAAATCAAAACCCCTTCATAGCTCTCGACTATAGCTTTTGAATGTTAACGGCGTAAGAAATCGCGCAGATATCCGCAATTTTTTGTATGAGTACTCCCCCGATATTTAATTCAGGGATTGCTGAGACCGGAAATTAATTTCACCAACTATGACGTCTAAAGAACAGACAGACCACAACGAAATAACGCTCCTACCCAGGCTGAGAAACTGGCATTCTAATTAAAAAATCCTTACCCCACCACCATATTCCGACGCCGCAATTGCACTTTGTTGAAGTACTCATTCACTAAATCTTACAAACAAAAGAACCTTCATCATTCCTCAATATATTCCACCGTATACAGACTCAACTTATACATTAGACCTGGAAACTTTTAATTCAACTGCCAAAACCCTATTGTTGTGGCAGATTTCAACGCTCAACACCAAAAAATTGGGGGGCTTCAATAAACACAACGAGAGAAAAAGAATTGTCAGATTCATTCTGCCTCTGGGAAGAAATTTGCCCCACCATCCCCAACAGATTCGGTTTCAACTCAGCAAACTAGTTTTAGATCTTGCAGGTTAAAAAGATTTCATTGTCCCTTCGATTATTTCCTCTTCCAGAACTTTATTCCGACCACAACCCAGTCAAACCAACATTTCAACTAAAATTTACAACACTGCTATCAGTGTGACTACAAGGTGTCGGACTGGACCAAATTCAGATACCATTTGAAAAATCAAATTACTATAGGCCCTTAAAAATAAAACAGCAATACGGATATTGAAATCGCAGGAAAAGCTATCGAAAATCTACAAACGCGCAATAGATTCGCGACTATAACGGTCAAAAATCAATCATATATAAACGAATATTAGTAAAGATTTGATTAAATCGCGCAACAAAACGAAAAGCCTGGTAAAACACTCAAGGACCCCACTAATTAAAACAGAATTGAGAAATTAATCAAAAAGTTAGATAAGAACAGTAGACAGAAAAGATCAGACCGAAGAAATTTTAGCGTTGGAACGCAGAAGACGGTACACTGGAGAAAAGCATGCTAAGAAAGAGTAGAAAATCACAGCTCTACTGGGAGAAAATGGATTTGCAGACCCCTAAGTCTAGAGAAAGAATTTTCATTAAACGACCTATCTCTCACAGAGAGACGGAAAATGAGAGGTCAAAAAATCTACTGAAAACTTCTCCTCCCCCACACTCAACAATAACCAAATTGATAAATCTCAAATGCATTCAGCCCCGTGAGATAATCAAAGTCATTAAAAAATTTAAATATTAGAAAAGCATGCGGGCTGTACTTCACCAAAAAAAAAATTTACTATAAACAATGATTTTCGAGTTTACAGAACATAAACAATATCTTAAATTTAACTTTTCCAAAAGCGTGGAAGACCGCAATAATTGTTCACCGAAATCCGAAAAGACCTCACTCTCTTCCAGAAAATTATCGGCCAATCTTCGCTACTCAGCAATTCTCAGTAAAACTAACTGAAAACTTCATATTTTAGATAAATTAAAACGTACATCTGCCAAAAACAAAATCCTTTGCCCGAACAATTCTATTTTTTTTAGGGAAATCCTTAATTACAACGCATCAACTTCTTAGAGTAGTCGAGTATATGATGAGTGGCTTTCGAAAAGGTGAATGCACCTGATGCGGTCTTCGACGCACAGAAAGTTTTTGATAGAGTCTGGACCAAGGACCAATCCATAAACTTATCAGATACAAAACCCCACCCCATTTACTTAAGCTTCTAAAATCTACCGAAGAGAGAAAATTAAAGTTAAAATTGGCAACCGCATTTCCAGTCTATGAGAGCAGGCATTCCAATACGGAGGGAAAATCTCGCCGGTCTCTACCTTTATGTTAACGACATCCCGTACCATTACAAAACACATAGGCGTACGCAGACGATACTGCCATAATTTTACAAAATAAACCATAAATATACGGCAGTCACTTAAACCAACACCCAAAGGAAACCTGGAAGACTAGTTCAAAGAAAATTGCCTAACGTTAACAAAACAGAAGCAGTGTATTTCGCCAAGGGTAGAAGAAAACACAAACCAATAGTTAAAATTAAAAACCAAACGATCACCTGGTCTAAGCAAGCCAAATATCTTGGCGTAAAACTAGACGAAAAATTAACCTGGAAAAATCATATTACAACAATAAAAACTAAATTTCGTGCAGCCTCAAGAAAACTTTTCCCTCTAATAGCACGAGATTCGGAAATGAATAGGAAATATAAATTGCTTGTCTGCACTGCGATCTTACGTCCGATAATTACTTACAGATGCCCCATCCGGGAGGCCGCAGCCAACTCAAATAGCAGAATGCTTGAAATTCTAATCTTGAATAAGCTAATCTCTTTAAAGGGATTTATCAAAAAAGTGTCAGCAAAATCCTATCATAATCTTGATAAAATTGATAATGAAGCCATTCAGCAACTTGAAAATTATTCCCCCAATCCGAAAAGCAAAAGACCCCGGAAGATTCTTTTATAATTGTAACTGTAATTTAAAAAAAAAAATTGGAATAGCTATCCTTGCTAACTGTTTCAGACCCTTGTCCCCGCCCCATTCTTCCCAAAAAATTTCTATATCCTGAAGAGCAGTTCCAAACGGCATGTCACTTCCCTTTCAGAGCAAGTAAAGAAAAATTGTCACATCCAGAGATATGAGTTCTCTCAACAGCAGTAGCTACTCTTTACAGTCACCAGTTTTTGCAGTACTCCAGCAATAACCCTACGGGATCCAGATGGAATTCCACCCACACATCCTTTGCCTCCAACAACAGCAGCAGACTATCCAATTTCCAGAACTGAAAGTATCCAGCATCACCAATGTACCATTACCGGGGATTAGGCCCCCTTCGGGGGCCATGGGCCCCAAAAATTACTTGTTTACTTTACTAAGAAACTTGAATAGTTATAACCTCGTTAGTGGTCACGAACGTCGCCGTCTATCCAGGATGCTGGCTTTAATTAAAGTGTTTGGAGTCATTCGTTTGTCGAAATTTGGTTGTTAGGTTTAGAAATAAAAAAAATCTATGAGCAGGTATGTTGTTTCTATTTTCTCTCTCCTCTTCATTCTTTTTTCGTTTTAAATGAAGTTACGGAAAGAAAGCGCATCATAGAAGAGGAGATTAACATAAGTCATAAATGGTTATTAAAGTCGATAAATATGTGAAAAATTAAATAAATCTAATTTACCGTTATTTCAAAAAGTTTAATTCTGATAAATAAATGAATTTTCTAAAGAAACTAATTTTGTTACATCTATTGTCACGAACAGAATGCTGGCAGTTTTTCTCTCTTTTCTCCATTCTTTTTAATTTTTTGTTTTAAAAGAAGTTTTGAGGAGAAAGTGAAGCATAGAACGGGAGATAAACATTATCCATAAATGGTTATTCAGGTCACTAAATATATTAGAAATTGAAAAACATTTATTTGCCAGTATTTTAAAAAGAATAATTCTGATAAATAAATGAGTTTATAAATAATTTAACCAACGTCGTTCATGCAACTCACGAACGTCGGCGTTCATTGAGGATGCTGGCACAAATTAAAGTGTTATGAGGCATTCGTTTGTTGAAATTTGGTTGCCAGCACCTATCGCATAAAAAATGAAGCTCTGAAGTATGTCGCAAGATGCAAAATGTTTGGTGGCGACCACCGTGGAGTAAAATATTTCCTCTTCATGAAAACCCCCACATTTCCCAGTTTACTCATTTCCCGATTTTTCGTGCGTCAATTGTTGTAAATTAATGTATCATCTAAACCTGATAAATATTGTCCCGAATGAACGGGGGGGGGGGGCGGTAAACCCGTTCGAACGATAGGTTACAGTGACTGCTCGCCAGATAGCGCTGTTTTCAGATTTGGTGAATCTGTCTGCATATTTACGGATCCCACTATGACAGTGTTTGAGATCGCTTTTCATTGGCTCTCAGCGACACGTGACTTGGCGGGCTTCTTAATGAAACCATATCACAGCGCTAAGGCAGGATTTGATATTATTACTTTGTCTGCTGCTATAATAACATGGAGAAATCAAAACTACCTTCTGATTATGGTTATCTGGATGTATTTCAAGAAATTGATGAATACATCTTTAGAATAAAAGAAATAAAGGACGAAACTTTAGCATTATTGATTTCTTTACCACAGAACTTAGATTAAAGTATTGGGCATCATTCAGAAACACGTAAAGTTACGTGCCGCTGAGAGCCAATGAAAAGCGACCTCAATCACTGCCAAAGTGGATCTGTAAATATGCGCTGAACGCACCTGTTGTGGCACCTGGAATGCAGCGAGTGGTACATTAATTTCGGACGGGTAGTCCGACAACTTACATCCATCTTGCGGCTGTTTTCCTAAGTATTTTCTAGAGGGATCTCAGCGGAACCGTAACTGCACCGGACCCCCAATTGCCGTCTTTATTACTCGTCTGAGTGAGCGATGCGCATCTCCGATCAACTCCTTTACGGTAAATTTTCTTCGTTTTAGAACTATTTCCAAATTTATTTATTTCTTATATTCATCTATTTATTTTACTCGCCTATTATTATTTATCGTGTTGTATTGCAAAAAATGCATCTACATCATTTTTCGGCTTTATCAGTACTTTTAAATTTTTAAATCTTCGCCACCAAAGTTTATTTAGTGTCTTGTGGCATCTCTGGCAACTTTTGAAATTTAAACGGTAATTTTTAACAGTTTTATTAAATATCTAAATTTTTCTTAATTATTTACTTAGTAATCAACTCAAATATTATTTGTCTTAACTTTTGATGTCTTTTCATTTAATATTTCAAGTTTATTAAATTATAAATCAAATTATTTTTACGGAACTATTTGCTCGCCATCTTGTTCCGCGGATGATTTATTGTAAGAAAAGGCTTTGGCGTCTCTCACTGGAAGCATTTTCCATTGTGTGATTTGAATTTGAGTGTTGCTTGACAGAACGAGAAGAGGTGAAGAGACCTGCGGGCTCCTGGAGGCTTTGGGCCTTCAGGGAGCTTGTCCCAGCAATTTTATTTTCCGTTGGAAATAGAAAAGTATTAGTTCGTTTCTCCAACAAGTTTTTGTCATGTTTTGCTTTCCTGCGAGTTTGAAAATCTTCAAGAATTCAACGGTGTCAACAAAAGTTTTCGTGTTTTTATGTTGATGTGTGGAATGGAGGCCATTGTGACGGCTTTGTGGTGTTATTTTACGCTCTCAAAATCTGTGGATTGAGCGAACTGCTTACTCAACCTACCAAGTCCTGCAATAAATGATTGCAGTACACTAATAATGCTCAGGTTGTAATTGTTGAACAGCCTACCCTTCGAAAGCTTCTTTCCGTTAAATTTGGATAGTGAGGGAAGTTCTGTTGGAAGCGTGTTTGCGCATCAATAATGCAACTGAATCACCTATATTTGGTTTCAGAGCTTGTGCCTGATTTAATTGCATAAAGATTGACAAAGCTATGTGCGTCCATTCGTTGATTCGTCTTTAAATTTGCGCTAAAAGCATCATTTTGTGAAAGTAAAATTTCTCCGAGTTTTTTCATACATAATGTGTCTCCAATAAGTTTCCACAAGTGAAAGTCTGCACTGTGAATCGTCAACATACCATAATGTTTTCTGCCGAAGCAAAATGTTTCTTAGATTTAAGTAGTTTCTTTTAGTATCTTTATATCGTATCAAGCCTGCAGTGCTTCTGTACAATGTGTAGCTATTTTTTCCTTTTTTAATTGTTGTTTTTGATGTATCGGTTATGTGCATCATTATTGGTTATATCTATTTGAAATTTGTTGCAGTAAATAATTCAATATAAATAATTGTTAAATAAAAAAAATTAAAATTAAAATTTTGATTCTGTTTTAATTTTCTCTAATTGTTTGTACAACGCAATGTATAAAAATGTTTTCAGCTATGCCTGCATCTTCGGCCAATAATATTTTTTAGATGACCAGTAAAAGCACGTGCATTCTTAGATACAGCAAAAATTGTATATTGTTTGTGTTTCATATTTTCAGCATCAAGTATGCATTTCATAATTGAATAATTAATCTAAATCTAGCCATTGGCACCAATCAATAATTAACGTCTAGTAACATACTTCCATAATTAACATCCAAGATTAACATATCGTTTATATTGTATCTATTATATTTCAAGTTGACTTCAATTTTAAGGAAAATCACAGAACGATCAGACATAATGGTTAGTAAATTCAATGATATCGACCTACAATTGTTTATTGGGGAAATAAAAAAAAAACATCATGGAATATTGTTGATGGGAATTGCCGTGATAGGTCAAAGGAGAGGAAAGTGGACAATCTTTGTCGGATTTATAGTTAGGGATTTGACGAGAAGAATGACAAAGAAAGAAAAAGAAAAGAAACATTCCTTCTTCACCGGAGTGATGCAGTAATTTTTAATAATCAAACTCACTCACTTCCGAAAGTTAAGCACGGAGAGGAAAATGTTAATTTCTGTAAGCCAATCTGAATTAAAGAAGCTGAAATTTGCTGCAAAGGAAGAGGGAAGTATGCAAATATGTTAGTTAACAGCCAATCACGGTTTCGCGTCGAGAAATATGCAAAACAGGCAGTCGTATAATTAACCGGCATTTTGAAGAGTTACAGGAGTTGCATGTAAGTGCTGATGAAAGGTGTTTAAAACATTCATACGATTTGTTTTCAATCTAGATGCGTTTCTTTGGCTTCCAGAAGACGAGCGGAAGATTCTGAGCTCTGGCGGGCTGTGGGACGCATTGAAGCAGGACAGTCTATCACAGATGTTGCTGTTTTCTTCGGCGTTCAACATTTCCTCATTTCACGATCATGGAAACAATTCCAAACCAGTCAATCAGTTGTCCTGGATATCTTTATCTTTTAAAATATTTTATATTTCAAATTAAAATCTGAATTCGAATTAAGGAATAATATAACGTAAATGACAATTTAAAATTAAATGTAGATGTGCATTGATGCGTGAATATTACGCTTGGCAGCGCTAATAACCTTAACACAAAATATGAATTTGTACACATATAACTTATTTTGAATCACCGGGAAGAATGCGGTATCTATATATACAACAATAATATTTTTAATTCTGTGCTGTTTGATTCCATAAGGAAATGATTTGATGTATGACACTAGAGTAGCGTTTTTTCGTGAAGCAACGAGGAGAATCCTATATTCTACACTGAGATGGCGCTGTAAATCGTACACATTGAAACACCTTGTTCTGACATGTAGACAGTTGTTCCAAATTTGTTTCTTATTCACTTTTAATTTTCTCATAATTTCTTTCAAAATTTAGATGCATGCACCTTTTATAAAAT
The DNA here is from genome assembly GCA_013235015.1 of Araneus ventricosus. Taxonomy (NCBI): domain Eukaryota; kingdom Metazoa; phylum Arthropoda; class Arachnida; order Araneae; family Araneidae; genus Araneus; species Araneus ventricosus. The sequence continues at coordinate 10,362 of BGPR01049309.1, forward strand.
ATCATGTTTGGCTCCATTAATAACAACCAATGATATCGATTCCAAGAGTACTTAAGCAAATTTAGCCTCTCTGAAGATGCACCACTATTAAAACATTGTATGGTTCTATATATTGCGTATTCATCAAACAATTAAAATTTCTTGAAATTTTTTTTAGTTCAAGAATGCTGGATGCCAAATTGGCATCTGCCTACATGTATATTAGTGATGTGTCAGATTCGTTCCTTTCCGGCTGCAGATCCGGATCCCCTCCGAGTCCGAAACGTAAACAGTAAACAAGTAATTTTTGGGGCCTAATCCCCGGTAATGGTACATTGGTGATGCTGGATACTTTCAGTTCTGGGAATTGGATAGTCTGCTGCTGTTGTTGGAGGCAAAGGATGTGTGTGTGGAAGTCCATCTGGATCCCGTGGGGCTATTGCTGGAGTACTGTAGGGACTGGTGACTGTAAAGAGTAGCTACTGCTGTTGAGAGAACTCATATCTCTGGATGTGATAATTTTTCTTTACTTGCTCTGAAAGGGAAGTGACATGCCGTTTGGAACTGCTCTTCAGGATTTAGAAATTTTTTGGGAAGAATGGGGCGGGGGCAAGGGTCTGAAACAGTTAGCAAGGATAGCTATTCGAATTTTTTTTTTAATTATAGATACAATTATAAAAGAATCTTCCAGGGTCTTTTGCTTTTCGGATCGGGGGAATAATTTTCAAGTTGCTGAATGGCTTCATTATCAATTTTATCAAGATTATGATAGAATTTTGCTGAGATTTTTTTGATAAATTCCTTTAAAGAGATTAGCTTAATTGCATTTCTTATATCTTCATTTCGCATATACCATCCAGCCTTGCATATTAGACGGATTATGTTATTTTCTAGAATTTCCAGCATTCTGATATTTGAGTTGGCTGCGGCCCCCCAGATGGGGCATCCGTAAGTAATTATCGGACGTAAGATCGCAGTGTAGACAAGCAATTTATATTT
>BGPR01049310.1:0-11338 GCA_013235015.1 Araneus ventricosus
GGAAAACCTTTGGACAGTTCGCCAGCAACAACCACCCGACGGATTTCGAGAATTTTTATTTCATATGAAAGCTTGTGACGTCTAGATGTGTCATCAAAGGTCGTCTGCCCCCCACCAACCCACATTTTCGAACGAAATTGAAAAAAACATGTAAAGAATGTGTGGTAGCTAACTGTTTTTTCTATTTAGTTCAAAAATGGGGTGGGGGCAGACGACCTTTGATGACATATCTAGAAGTCATAACTTTTCAAACGAAAAAAAAATTGTGAAAATAGTCGAGTGCTTGAGGCTGGCGGACTCGGTGAAGGCTTTTTTACCAAATTATTTTAAATATATAGATTTTTAAAAAACATGATGATTTTTTATGCAATTAAAATGATCGCATATTTTCGAATTAGCCTAAAGATGTTGATTTAGAAGTTATAAGAGATTTTTGCATCTAACCTGGAGCACTGCAAAATGACAACCTTCTTTGCACTAAACCAGGGTTTCCAGATCAAAATAGCGAAATAAGGCCAAACCTTCTTAAAAAATAAGGCCAAAAAAGGTCAAATTTGACAAATTGACTGAAAACCTTATTTTAGAAAAAAGGCTACCCTTCATGAAAACGAGCCCCACTTGATAGGCATATCTTTAATGCTCTCTTATTAAACTAAAATTTAAGTGAAAGAAATTTAAAACATCCTTGTTCTATTCAGGAGGTATTTCGTTTGACAGTTCATTATATATCACTTGAAATGTGTAATATCAAAAATTTATTAAAAACAATAGAATAAGTAATTAAAAATTATTCGAAATCTCATTAACGAAAATAAATCCAAAAAAGGCCAAAATTTAATTTAAGGCCAAATGAAAATTCCTAAGGACAAGGGCTTTGAAAAAAGGCCAAATTTCCATAATTTGGCCTTAAAAAGGCCAATATGGCAACCCTGTACTAAACCAGGTTTTACAGTTATTGTACAGCAACGGATTCGGAAGCCCTCCTCGCTTTTGCGCATGCTCCGGGCGGAGTTGTTTTCATCAAAATAGGGGGAAGTGAAGAATGGAAGGGTGATGTTTACATTTTACTGAGCGTGATCTAACAAAGAACTCCGGAAATGCGCTCAAATGACTCATTGTCTGACACCCCTTGCTTGTGTAAAATCGTCCAAAAGTGGTAGTCTTCGAATCCGTTGCTGACCAGTAATCTGCGACGTATATATATATATATATATATATATATATATTAAAATTTATTGTTGACAATTCTGATACTCTTAACGTCCTGAAAAATCATTTGTAGGTCAGTTTACGGCGGCAGGCGATCAATGCTATAATAAGACTGCAAAAATGTTAAAAATTGCAAGAAATCTGAATACGATAGCCTAAATGTATTGTGAAAAATTAGATATATGCGACAAGTGAAAAACGTCGTTTATTGCTTACAAATGTCAGATAGAATTCAGCTATTGATCCTTTAGCTCGCTAGCTGTCTTAATGGTCATGCTCATCACAGCTAGAAGGACGGACGTGATGAAAATTTGTAAAAAAATCATGTTAGAATTGGTAATCATTATTCCTATGAAAAAGGAAAACAAATTCTTTTTAGTAACAAAATCATAATTTAAATTCTGATATCAATTTCTTATAATACAAGTGAAATAAAGGTAAATAGTTATGCAAAATATTTTTCGGTAAATAAATATTAATTTAATAAACATTATTTTCTATAGTAATTATGTTTACAGAAATGAACTCCAATGATTCATAATATTTGCAAGTGAAATTAGTAATTTAACTATAAAAATTTATGAATCACTGATATCTGACGCAAGAACATTAGAGAAAAAGCGCTACAGTCATTATATTTAGCAAAAAAAGCAAAATGAGAGAAATCCGCTTTACTACGAAGTTCTGAATGATATTCACGATTTGCATAAAAAACAGCAACAGCAAAATTGTCTCAAAAACACGTATATATCACGTTGTTTTAAAGATTAGATTTTTAAAATTGTTTAAATTACCGTATCCTACTTTCTTTACCGAGATATAAACAGACTTCATCCAATTGACATGCAAATAACAAATGCCGGTTTCTTGACCTTTAGCGTCTTCTTTAGCGAGCTTCACAACAACAGTTATCAACTAAGCAGAAGTTATCAACTCATCATCAAGGCATCCTCTACCAAGTACAATGAATATGTGCTGAAAATAATTTTCACCGAACTCTAGAGCGGTAGTTGGATGCTTCCTCATAACCTACAAAAAGGCTAGTAAAAGAAATAAAGAATTCAGGAAATTCTTTCAAAAGTTTGATGATTAAAAGTATTCAAGAAAGGTAAGATGTCATATTTGTTTTATAAATTCTTTTAAGACAAATGTTTCCTTACTCTTCATTTAAATATATCTATTTTAGTCATCATCTTTTCGTCGCCTTTTTAAAATAAAAAAAAGTTTAAATAATGTTTATCGTTAGCTAAGAAGATTATTAAAGAGGTGTTTTGTTTTTAATAACTAGCTAATCCTTGCTGAACAGATGTGCGCTGTCATCATTGTCAATCTAACTAATATGATGATTGATGTAACGCGTATAGAAGAGTTTCTGAAAGTTGCAAAACTTTGTTTGCATTTTAACATCTTGATTTCTTCTTTAAGCTAAAAAAAAAAAAATCTCCAAACAGAATAAAAAACCAACAGGAGTGTTTTCCCACCGTTCTTGTATATTTCTACAAAAAGGTGTGTTTGTATTTAGCTTAATCGTAGTGTGCAGGGAATTGATAATGTATTTTGAACATTTGTCCTTTGGCCGACTGCATCCAAAGTTTGATACACGTCAACAATTTTGGCTCTATACTGAATTTTATTTGTCTCCCTCTTTATGATGACTCATGAGTTCACACACACACGGACAAACAGACAAACCTTTGCAGCGTGTAGCCCAAAATGCTAATAAGATTTTGGTATAAAGATCGCACACTGAAATTCGATCTCTTTTAAGTTTCGGCGTTTTTGAGCTATCGCTTTCATTTACAAACGAATATACTTAGAGACAGACAGTCAACCAGGGTCGTCTTAAAAAATTTGAGAGCCCTGTGCTAGAATATTTTGGCGCCCCACCAGAACCTCAGCGTCTGTGGCTCAGCGAAAATACCTACTTAATAAAACAATTGAGAAGCATATAAAGTTATAAAATATTTAGTATATAACATATAAAATTATATAACATATTTAACCCTCTGAGGCGATTGAAGTAAAGGGACCTCAAAATACGGGAACGTCCGAGCTCCTCTATAAAAAATAAGGGAAATTCACTTTCCCCCTCAAAAACCACAATGACAGTACGCCGCCCCCATGTCCCTGTGCCTGATGCCATGACAGCTGGCATTGTCCGAATTGTAAGAAAACTCCCCTCGTCCTCAAACACATCAGCGCGAGCCGCTCTAACGAAGAAAGCACGCACCCCGGATGTGAAATCAATCACACTCAAAGAAAGAGGGTGGAAATTTCAGAGTGACATTCGGACGGCTATCGTCTTTTGCTTGAAGGAACGTATGGGACGGTCCCGTATCGATAGAGTTAAAGTTATAACTAAATGAGTTTTTTGGATCAAAATTAAAATAAAATCAGTATAATAAATTTTTAGACACCTTTGGATCAATGCCGAACCTGGGTTACTCCCCATTAGCCCATTGATTGAGACAGCCTTGGAGTCAACCCGCGGACGGATTTGATCCAATTTTCACACAGATCCACAATTCTAGTGATAAAACCATAGGGAAAATTTCATTAATTTAGCCCATGATGTTTTAGAGTTATAGTGTTCCCATTGTGGGAATTTAACCAATTTTTGATACAGATCTGCATTTTGGTATAAAGACCATATATCAAATTTCATTTGGCTAACTTGAGTTATCGTCTTCCTAGACAGACATAACGACCGACAGATCAACCGAGAGATAGACAGACAGTCATGATTTTGAAAGCAGTTTTTCTGTCCGGCACACGTAGGGCTGAAACGTGGATATCCTTAAACATTTCGAAATCGAATTTTTAGCGATTACAATAATTTCTTTTCATATACAAGAAAGTAAAGAAAAAAAAGCAAACATGGAGTTTAAACTTTGTACCGTAATTACATAAAATCATAGTTGTCGATGATCATTTCTTCATGTTCATTTGCACATGATAATTTCTTCAAGGGCTCCGAATGTGGTTGCGTAAATTAATTTTGAAGTCTTGAAAACACTAGGAACGATGCTTTTATCAGCTTTCTTCGATGTAAGTAAGCAAAAATAATTCAGAAAGCTTTCTTGATTCAAAACATTTAACTAAAACATTACAATTGAACATCTGTTACTCAGTTTTTTACCTTAATACGCCATTTTTCTATTTTATTTTTTTATGTATACTATTTGCCTTTGGTGACCAACTTGCTCTCCAGGAATATCGTTATAATTTGACTTCAACTAAATTTTTATACATATTATTATTTAAAGAAAGGAAACATAGTCGATCAGGCTGAAAGGAATGTCAATGGTTTGGCCACTGCAACCTAAAATTATAGGCTAAAATGCACAAATTAATCATTAATTTATTCTAGAACAGTTCTGAATGAATAAAGTGGCAAAGAATAAGTTTACTAATCTAACAGCATTAGATTGTATTTCGTAACTGCCACATTATTAACATAAGCTAGAAATGAAAATTTAGTATTTCAAAGTCAGGTTTGATTCTAAGACTATCCAAAAGTGAAAATTTATCGTATTTTTGCTTGTCAGTTTCGGATTTATCTTTTCTGAATTTCACAAATTTTATTTTTCATTTTGTTATTATATTTGAAATTCTAAAGAGTATTGGTACATTTAAAATAGTTTTAAAACTAACTTCGTTTTTGTTACTCATTGGTTTAAATATTAAGTTTTACACTTCATCCTTCATAAATATAAATAAGGGTTTGTGTTATTCAGGAATTTTAATTCTGGTTGGACAATTAGAAATTAAATAACTTACAAATGACAGAGTAAAAATATAACAATTTCTAAAAACAGATTTCAAATTTTTTATTTGACCACCTTAACTAAATTATTTTTACCAATATAATTGGTAACTCATCTGCACTCTTAACATGGTTGGCTATCAATGCCGTATGATTTTAAGTGCAAAGCAGTCTCAGAAAGTTCAAACAGCGATAATGCGATAATAGAATATTCTTCAGTAAACAAATTTTGATACTTTCTTCAAAGTGCATGTTTCGATAATTTTTTCAAAAAGTTTCACCAAGTTATTATTATATGAGTTATTGCAATAATATATTGATTCGATTGATGGCATTTTTTTTAACTTTTATGCTCTATTTTATAAATTATTTTTATTTTCTTATATACCAGCATACATAGAGAAAGTGTTGTAATCTTAAAAAAATTTGACTTCGAGGATTTGATGAATTTCAAACTTTTTAGATCTCCTCGAAGTCAAATTAACATTTGTGGAATATGTGTGTGTGTGTTCGCCTCTTCATACAGCCTATGGGATGTTCTTACACAAGATGAGTTAACAATGATGTTGATAGATGAAATTTGGTATGGGTGTCCAGTCCACACTTATCGTGGTCCAATAGCTAATTTCTAAACCGTTAGAGATAGACATATAGTTCCAATTAGAAAAATGAATTAAATGAAGGGAAAAATTATAATATATGTTTTGTGAGTGAATAAATATATTCGTAAAAAAGTTAAGGAATCTAACTTGTTATACAGTCCCCCGGTCCTATATATCATATTCAGTAAAATGTTCTTGATATTCTAATATTTTAAACAAAACAAGTTCCACTCTTTTGAGACTAAAACTGACCGAGTTATGGAGCTTTGAATATCGCTGACTTACACCACTTTACACCATTTTAATAGCCGTCTTGCAGACGATTCACCAATCAATGCACAGAACTTGCTCAAAGAGGCTGCTGATTGGTTAAAAATCATGAAATTCAAAGCTCCATAACTCGCTCAGTTTTAGTCGCTTAATAGTGGGACTTTTTTGTTTAAAATCTTAGATTGTCGAGAATATTTTACTAAATATGACTGATAGGACAGGGGAACCGGAAAAAATTAGAATTCGTAATTTTTTCAGAAATATATTTAGTGACTCAAAAAAACATAAAATATAATTTTTCCTTTATTGAAAGCATTTTTAAAGTTGGAACTATATGTCTATCTCTAACGGTTTAGAAATTAACTATTGGACCACGATAAATGTGGACACCCTGTATAGTCTTTACACTATAATTGAAACTATGTACCCGAATTTGGAAGAAATCGGTTAACTGGAAAATGTGCTTCATTTAAATACAGGGGTGCGCGAAAAAAACCCTTCGCATGCTGAATCAGGAAAACAATAACTACTCTGCATGAAACCATCATGAACTGCTTTTAGGAGTTTATCATGGTCAATAGACAAACCAAAAACTACGCTGTTTGTTTCTGAAAAGATTGAGAATCACGTTTTTTCATTTCAAGAAGGATGTCCTAGTGAGTGGGCGGTGATGCCCATTTTCATGTGTAGCCCTCAATTCGAGACTTTGTTCTCAAATTTTATTTTCTTCAATTGGAGACAAAGCTGCTTTATAGCAAGCATACGTCTCGAACATACCTTTCTACTAAACCCAAACCTAAACGAACTGCTTTTAAATAAATGTAAAAGAAAATGTCTATACAGTTGGAACTACAAACAAAACATATTTTTAATTTCTCCCTTCTGCACTTTTGTAGAAAAGCAGGCTGATGGCTGTGTGTTTGAAACGCTTAGTGAGTTTTTACATAAAAAAATGAGGATGATGCAATGTTTTTGCATACCTCTGTACATTGCCGCTTTTCTTCACTGTACTATGCAGCTAAACAAGAAAGAGCCATGTACAATGATTTCTTTAACTTTTCATGCGAATGTTCATTTGTTATTCTAATCTAAGGGGCTGTCCATAAATAATGTCACACTTTTTTTCAATATTTTTTTTATCCACTTCCCCCCTTTGTCACAAAGTGTCACACTTCACCATATCCTTCCTCCTTGCCACATGCCACGCTATATTACATAAACATTTACTTGCAGTTCAGAAACAAAGCACTACTTTATAGATCATATTTCAAATTTTATTTTTAAACCTTAACTATGCGTTTTAATGACATTTGTGAGCAGGGAGAGGTTTTCTTCTAATGGTGAAGAATTTCTCCTGCTACCATATTCTCAGAACCTACCCTGAATGACTTTTTCGAAAAGAAAGGAATATAAGTGAAAAAAATCACACGAAAGTTGTTTTAGCCCCGATTAAAAAAACCCCTCAAATTATGGTAATTTCAAAATAACTTCAAAATTTTATCTGCTTTTTAAATGTTTTTTTTAACCAAAATGTGTGATGTCACAATTCTTGTTATCCCCCCGGTCAAAACTGTCACAATTTCAGGACCCCCCTCCAAGCGTGACATCATTCGTGGACAGCCTCTAACGGGCCGTTCAAATATTACGTAAGCATGTTTTTGGTATTTTTTGGGCGCCCGCCCCCCCCGTGTCAAAAAAAAAAAAACAAATCCCACCCCCCCCCCTCTTATAATTACGTAAGCTCACTCCAAACCTCCCTTTCTTTTTTTCACAAAACGTATAACAGTATAATCTAATTTTAAAAATTTTAGGACTTAATTCAAATAAAACACTCTAACTCGGCTTAAAATGAAAAAAAAAATGTAAGTTTAATTTCCTTAAAATTTCAAGTTTAAGCTTACAAAAATCAAGTTTAATTTTATTTTGCCAAATTTAACTTTTTTTTCAAATTTAATTTTTTTAAATTAAATTATTTCTGCAAGTTACAAGAGATTTTCGGAAATAAAGTGATTTTAATGTCTTACGTAAGCATCACTCATACTCCCCCTCCCCCCTTGTCAGCAAAAATAAGCAAATCGCAAACCCCCTCCCCCCCTTGGGTGCTTACGTGATATTTGAATGGCCCCTAAAGGGGACGAATTTTGAATTCAGTATAAAAATAGGAATGCACAATTTTCATCATAAAAAAATATTGAAATGAGGAATAAAAATTTGCATTAAGTAGAAGAATGCCTGTGTTGGGGTTCGTTAGTAGGAAAGAAAGGAGTAGAACTGCATCACTTGAATACTGGATTAAATGTCGTTCTCATTATAATGAGTAAATGCTCGAAGCTGTTAAAACAATGATTCATTGCCAGCAACTGATGATGAATCATATTTAGACAAATAACATGAAAGAATAAGTTTCAACTGATAATAACAAAGTTTTCAACATCCGTTAGCTTGAAAAATAAGTTCATATGCTTAATGAAAAAATTCCGTTTTGAAGAAGAAATTGTAAAGAATTGAAGGTGAACCACTCAATTGATTTGAGTGACAGTGATCTCAAGAATATGGGTAGATGGAAAAAGAATGATTTTAAACAGCAGTAAGGAAGGTAACTAATTGTTAAACATAAAGTAATTTCTTCAAGGACTCGTTATTACCAATTAAAGTAATGAAGCTAACTGGCTAAACAACATTGGAATCAAAGCACATCTTGCATCAATGCGGAGACTTTTTGTCTCCTTTTTGTTGCTAAAACTGGTGGAACAGTTTCTCTGTTCAACGAGAGAAAATGTCCCATGAGAGATAAATGAAATCTTATTTGTACAGTAGGTTGAAAAACAATCAGTGTTGTATTTTTCTATAAGACATATGAACTCTGAAAGCGCTATCGTATTGATATATCGGATAGATGATTATTTTTTACTTTCTCGTATACGAAGTGTACAAAGAGAAATCATTGTAATGGTCAAAATATTCGGCCTCGAGTGTTTGAGGAATCTAACGCTTTAGACCAGCGGTTCCCAACCCATGGGCCGCGGCCCACTTGTGGGCCTCAGATGGCATATTAGTGGGCCACGGAACACTAGTCAAAAATCAAAGTCAGGGAAGCTCCAAGAGTCCTCATTTGTTTTTTCGCTTAATAAACAATATATTTTTAATCCTTTTACTGTAAGCTTTACTAATTGCTGACACATATGTGGATGTAATATATAAATATATTATATGTGCTTGTTTACTTGTATACTTAGTTAATGAGCCGCAAAATATTTTTTATACTACAGGTGGTCGGCACAACCAAAAACGTTGGGAACCGCTGCTTTAGACCATCCTAGACTCAACGCCTTGAACTAACCTTAGAGTATAAAAATCTATTTTTTTTGGAATTATGTCTGTTTTTCTGTGAATACGATAAACCATAAACAAACACAAAAGCTAGAAGGATAAAATCTGGTATGTGGTCTTCTGATCAAAATTGAGGAATTCTATCAAATTTCGGACGAATCTTTCAACTTGAAGTCAGTCTGTGTGCATGAGAGCACGATACCTGAAACGCACAACGAGCTAGACAGATGAAATTTGGCATATAATTTTATCACCAGAATTGTAGATGTGTATAAAATTTTGGACTAAATCCATCATTAGGTTGACTGTCTATCAATCCGTCTATTCGTTTGTTTTTGAACTCGATAATTCAAAAATGAAAGAAGCAAGACGCATGAACTTTAATATGTGATGTTTACACCAAAAGTATAGAACAATGTCAAATTTTACGCCTAGTTAGTCAACGGGAAGAGGTATTGTTCCAAACGCATATTCGATTCTCTTTGATAGACGATGAAGTTAAACGCTACATAAGTCACATTGTGGAAGTATACGAGAAAGTCGAGGGGAGAACACTTCCGTTGGTTGCATTAATTGATGATTAATTTTTGAAAAAAATGCTAAATGTTTAGATTTCTTAATTGAATCTGAATTGAAACAAGAGTATTTATGCTGCCTTCATAGCATGAATAATGCAAGTATATTCTTTTACTACCTTTTACACTATCGATATCTCAAATTACAATATTTTTCAGGCTAACAAGAACCCGTTTTCAAAAAATTATATTTGTGCTTATTTATTTATTGTTTTTGCTCATATTTTATATTTTCACGCAATCGTTACTTTAATTACATTTAAAATGAAATTAACAATCGTTTAGCATGCCATTCCAATAAACTATAAAACAAAAAAATTAAAAAGTGTATTGTTTTGTATGAAGCCTAGAATTTTTTTCGCATATTTGATTTAGCTGCACTACATTCCATCAAATTTTAGAAATGTAAATACAGAGGAGAATAAGTCTGAAACTTCGCAATTTAATTACATTATAATATTTATTGTAAAATGTAATTTACATCGTATCTGTAAATATAAAATTAGGGTAAATTCTGATTATATTCTGATTATTAAATGATTCAGGGAGCATTAAAAAATTCGGTAAAATGACTCTGATACGAAAATGAGAAATATAAGTTTAATAAAATAAATAAATAAATGAAAGTGAACAATGTGATATACAAATGCTTTTAAAGCGATGAATTTTTATAAAATATCTATGCAAAGTTAGCCGAAATGAATGGCTTCTCATGAAAGCTATTAAAAATATCTCCAAATTTTGTGACTACATCTGCCAAACTGTGATATTCTGTGATGACTGCGAAAGATTCATATCACTTTCAAGAATGATTCTTGGAATTCTTGCTTTTTAATGGTACAATTTCATGAAATGCACATTTTATTTGAAGCAAAATTAAGCAATGCACTTCTTTTGATAATTTTGAAAGTAGCTGTTAAAAAGCTAGTATGCTGTAAAGTAAATCGTCATCTTAAAATTAATTTTCTACAGTTGTTAACAAAATAAGGAGAAAACATAAAGCAAAATTCATTTGCATGTTGCCTTTCATAATTAATTAATAATGATTATGAACTAAGAAGAACTTTTTCTTTTTTATTTTCTTTTCTGCATGTATTATGTTCTCAAAGCCCAAATGATTAATCAGATTTGCATATTCAAATTAAATCCTTTTGTTCATTTCAGGCTGTGATTAGCGATGAGTTATATATCAAAATGGCAATCAAACTTTTTTTCAATTTCAATCATTTTCATTTCCGGTGTTTCTTATTTTATATTTCTTCATTCAGAGAGAATATTTTTGTTGTTCTTGAACTACAGCCAACTACCTACTTACGAAAGAACAATAATAAGACTAAGTTAGAACTTTGCTCAAAATAAGGGTTTTCTAATTCAAACAATTTTACAATCTATTCTTTCGAATTTCTTAATTAGATCTGTAGCCGCACTTGTAACATTAACCATAACTAACTGTGACTGACGCCAGAAGACTGAAGACTGGTAACGACATTAAGTCAGTTGAGATCGCACGTGATGCCTAACAAGAACTCTGATCGTGATTAATTTTATAACAATTCTGAAAGTTTTATGCAAATTGTCTGTGTGTA
>BGPR01049311.1:0-11338 GCA_013235015.1 Araneus ventricosus
TTGCATTCGAGAAATAAATTGTCCGCGTGAATGGAATGGGGCGCGCGCGTGCTAAATTTTGGTGTGCATATGTAAAACTTTTAGAAAAACTCATTTTCTAATTTTTCCGGTTAGTTGAGCTTTCCGGATACTTGAATGCTGGATAATCGAGAGTTTACTGTAGTATATTTCTTTTAAAAGAAAATATATGAAATTCGTGGGAGACACTTATTGTTGGTACCAAAAGTCTGTAGGTTTGAGGTCTTTTTTCACTGTTGTCGATCTTGTATGGGAGCTTGGAGAGTTAGTTGCTTGCTAAGGTATTGTCCTCAACCTTGATAAAAAATTAGGACCTCCATCAAAAAATAATGCATGTATCGTTTCAAAACAGATGTTAATCTAGCAAATAGATTGAGCAGCTCAATCGTATATGCCTTGTATTGGCTAATCATTAAAAATATTAAGTATGAAACAGGTACTTATATAATATATGCATTAAATATTTGTACATTTTACTGCAAATGTTCAATGGTTTAATCTAAATATAGATATTTTAAGCAGAAAAATATCATTCCACTTTTAAAGTTTATTTCCTTGTAGTCAAATTTTATTTTCAAATATTGAAAGATAGTTGGTACTTTTTCCATTATAAATCTATATACAGATCTTTACCTGCCCCGTAGATTGCTTGTGTTGTATAAAAGCTGCCATTAATGGAGAAATGATGGCAATTAAGCTAAAGAAACCACTTTCATCTGATTGAAAATATCAGAAAATAATTAGTCCCATGTTCAATGCAAATTATAATGCTAAATGTCAAAATGTGAATTTTATGAAGGTTTTATTAATATTTTTATTGCAATTTGTGTTCAACAAGCAACAAATTAGAGCTGTTTTATAACTATAAAAATGTTATTGTGAAATTACAATTAGAGCTAATGTTAATTGCTGTTAAGTAAACAGAAAATTGTCTTTACTTTCATCTTTATGAGTGCCTTTACCTTATTTATAAATATTTGTAAGTAATAAAATTTTCCACTGATAATATTTTAACTTTTTGCTTTTTTTCAATTTAGGCTGCATTTCTTCCTAAAGAATATAAAACAGAAGATGATGACCCAAATGATGATAATAAGATGATTCTTGCATCTGCTACCGATGACTTTGTTTTATGCCAGGTATAAAACAAAAATTTAAACTATGTGTAATCCCACTTGGTTGCGTTTTTTACCTATTGAATGGCATTTATGTAATGCAGCATTTGATTATTAACTATTATTAAACACAGTCATGGTAAAGCATAGTTTTGATTAATTTCCTTAATCAGTTCTGGGATGCTGAAGGTGAAGTTGTTTCTGTCTCTAATGCTTGTTTTATATTTTATATAAAAATGCCTTGTTAATGAATATAATTGTCATGTCATTTTTATTTTCAATTTTGAAATATTTTTGCAAAAATATATGTGCCATTTATCAGTGTAAATAATAAAATTTTTATAATTTTAATGAACTAAAAAAATCTTATAATTTTTTTTCATTATGCTTAGAAGTAATGATCATAAGTTGTTGATTCTGTTTTCAGTGCAATGTTATTTTCTGAAACAAATTTTATATTAAACACATGGGACTGAAACTAGTCTTACTTGTGTTTGTAGAATAAAATTAAAGAAGTTTATAAGAGTATATTTCATTTATGAGATACCCATTTTAAGTGCCATCTGAATAAAGGAAAAAACGAAGCTGTCACAAATATTCAACATGGGCATTGTCATAAGCCATAAAGTATTTTTACTGAAATTTAGCTGTAATCTATGTAAATGTCATAAATTTTAATTTTTATTATGAAACATTTCTTTTCTTTGCAGCTGATACTTTTGAAATTAAACATTTTTAATATGTATTTTTATAGGATTTGTGTGTGATGTGTGGAAGTTTCGGGAAAGGCGAGGAAGGCAGGCTCATTGCTTGCGCTCAGTGTGGTCAGTGTTATCACTCGTATTGTGCCAGCATAAAGGTAAATACAGACTTTATTTATTTTACTAGAAATTCACCCATCATGGTATGATGGGTGCAAATTGCCTCTTCATTCGAGAGATTTATTGTCAAATTTTATGTGTGTAAATAGATATATATGTGAGAGAAATGTTTAACATTGATTGAAAACAAATAAAATAAACATATGTTCTATGACAGGAAATATATTTTTTATTTACATATTTCTTTTTTCAAAAAATCCCTTGGTAAACAATATTCCGTGGGAAGTATTTTTTGTTGTTTAACAATTTTATTATAATTCAATAACCATGGAATTCTCAGCTTGTCAGAAGTAAGTTAAAATTTCAAAGGAATTCTTTTTTCGAAATTTTAATCAAAACAAAGCATTTCTCTGCTTGTCAAACGTTACCAAAAATTTTTTTTCAAATTATATCATCACGATTGCAATAAATAATCGGATGCATCCATCGTGGTGTCCAAACTATATATATCATGCGCATGATATACCACTGACGTGATTTAATACTTTGTTAAAAAACGGAAATTAATTTGAAATATATGATAAATATAATTTAAAATTTCTCGGGAACTATTGATCATGGCGAGATAAATTTCGTATCAATCGATAGCAAATTTTATTTCACTATTTTAGAGCTATTAAATTTGAAATTAGAACGACAGTTACTTTTTAGCATCTCACAGTGCTAAGTGGCACGTAATTTTATTGTTGGTGCGCGTTAAGAGGATCCGGATCAGCGAGAGACAAATCTTAGCTATTATATTAGTAATTGAAATGTTTCTACATGCCAAGTATAGCAACTACCTTGCATCCCAAAGTTAATGAAAATCTCAATTCTCATGATATAATGTAGAATATTTGGCATGCAAAGCAATACATTTGTGTTTTCAAATATTAGAAAAATACCAAGTTTTTCCACCTTTTCAGTGCATAACCATTGAGCCCTACTTCTTATTTTTTAGTCTTAATTGTTGCCTGATTTTAAACATTAGTCCAGTGCATACATTTCTCAACAGTGTGGATTTCCACAATTTATAAGTTTCTTTAAGATACTTTCCACTTTAATTTCAAGTTATTTAAAAAAGAATTCTAGTTTTTCTTTACTTTTAAGCAGTTTTGATTCTATTAATTTTCTTCCTTCAAAAGTTATATCTGTGTGATTGTTAACTTCATATTGATTTTACCAATTTTGTGTCTGACAATTTTTTTTTCCAAATTTTGTTTAGAAGTTTCTTTGTTTATATTAAAAAAAAAAACTTTCAGTTCGTTATACCTTGCAATACCGTAATATGCTTTACTAAGCTTGCTTACCAGTTCTAAAATAAATTGGGTAAATTGGTGGTGTAGAGCAGATGGAACTCTGCTAAAGCTATATTTTGTGATATAACCTCGAAAATGGAGGGTGGTGGTTGCAGGAGCACTATTGATGACATATCTAGAGTCATGCTTTCTATCCTCTTAGTATATTTACAATGATCATTAATGCAAGGAATGTGAGGCATACCTGCCAAAGAGATCCCCCGAGGCAGAGACAGCTTTTTTTTTTGGTTTCCTGCTTTTTTTTATTTGTTATCTGATCATCCACAGGAGGATGAGTGATGATTTAATAAATACTAGAATTAATTTATTTCACATTTTCAGTGGATTTTTTTTAATGGGTGTTAGCTCCTTTCCTTTTTTTTATGCGAACTAGCTTTGATGCTAGAGTTAGAATAATTTTGTTTCATCAGTTCTGTTTTTCTTATCCTTTTTTTTACCTTTTTAAACTTAATTGGTCTAGCTGTATATATACACCTGTATTACTGTTTAATTCTGAGTTATGACAGGGTTTTAAAATTTTTTTTATGGAACTAAGTTCAGCAAAGATTCTCTTTTCTTTCTTTATTTTATGTTGACTATGAGTAGGAGAAACTCCTTTAAAATTAATATTTTCCACTCGTAGAGACTTTATTGTTGCTTCTTAAGTTCTTTCTTATCATATCATTATATAAATTGATTTATATACTTTTGTAAACGAATTAGTGTCATGTTCATCATTTCTGTTTTTCCTGTTTTTTTTACTTTTAAACACTCATACCATGTGTGAGATCTTTCTAAACTTTCTTAATAAACTCTGTGGTAACCATATCTGAGATACTGTGTCTGGCGTTAAAACGCCATCTTAGACGGCGTACTAAATCTTCTAGTATGAAATAAAATTGTGGGAAATAGTCCAGCTGTTAGGGGCTGGGGGACTGTCTTCGTGGTTTTGCTAATTTATTCTTAAATAGTATTATTGTTATGTAGATTTAATTTTATGTACCATTTGAAAGATATTTATTTAAACAAGTTGCAAAATCTATCATTATTACATTAGATATGTTATTTTATAAAATGATGAATTGGGAAATGAAATGTAACAATTTTTGAAAAAATTTCACCTCTAATGAACTATTTTTTGTAATGAAATATTGTAATGTGTTATTAGTATAAGAAATGCATTTTACATTTTAGGAATTTTTAAAATAGTTTCTGAATAGTGAGATATTTTGTATTTCAAAAACTAATTTTAAAGAGAAATCTTATAATATATGGATCAAGCAAATTTAAACTTGACTTTTGATGACAAAATTTAGGTTCTCAACGTTGTGTTAAAGAAAGGTTGAGCGATGCTTAGACATATGCGGTATGTGAGTTTGGTGGGCAACCTCACGGCGAGAACGTTTTGTTCACTGTGCTGATTGAATGTGATATTAGTTTTGCACCACTGCTAATCCTCCTCTGCCAGATGTTCCTCCAGGCAATTGGAATGAAGTGAGTATGTGAACTAGAAGAAAGTTTTATTTTTCTGTTTATGTATAAGTGTATCTATTTGTGCCTCCTGTTACTATAAAAGTGTTATTTTGGTAGATTCCTTTAGGAAATCTACTTGTAATGATTCTCATGACATGACCTCTGTAAAATTTCTCTAGATCTTACTAACTAAGTGATCCAGAACCCAAAACCACCCTTCATTCAAAAATTTAGATATATATATATATATATATAATTTAACACTTTTGCCCACATTATCTTGTGAACATGATAGCAGGAGTATTTTTGATGTGATTTTAACCAGCTTGGGATATGATGTAAGGATAGTGAAAATCTTGGTCGAATTCGTAGATGGGCTATCCAGCTGAAAGGGGGTAGAAATGGTGGGGGTTGAAATTTTATTTCCCCATAATTCCTTTACAATTGAAAATGGAAAGAAAACTCAAATAAGGTGAATTATCGCCTTATTATGATGAACAATTTTTGCATTTAAACTTTTTTGATAGCTGCAATTGCTTAAGTTGTTTTATGAGCTGAAAAGTGATTTCCTTCCCTCCTTTTCCCCTGACTTAAACCACCTTCTAACTTATGCATGTTACCTCTCGTTGGAAAGCCCTCGTCATTTGCAGTATCTTCCACCCTCTTTCATTCTTGCAGCTGTGATCCTTATGAAAATAGAGGGCGAAATGTTCTTTTCCTTATATCTCCAGACTAAAGGAATCTGCCTTTGCCTTCCGGCTTACCGACGAGGATTTTTTTTTGTATGGAATTTTACTGTGTTAAAAATTTTGATGTGTAAAAAACATGATGAAATATTTTAAATGATAAGTATATTCCTATTTAATTGGGGATTTCTTAGTGGATTGAATTTCTTATCTAATAGCTTTCAAATTCTCACAAAATTGTCATGGCCAACAATATTTCTGTTTGTGTAATTTTATTTCACTTGATAGCATGATTTATTACCAAGGTATATGTGAAATTCTAAATGTTGTATGGTCAGGTGGGGTCAAGTGGTCATACATCAAATAAAATGCTATATCTTTGTAATGAATATTGGTATGAGTGTAATTTTTTTAAATTTTAGCTTTGGATGGTTAAGAACTAAGTTTAACATTCAAAATTATACTAATTGCAACACTTCAGTAGGAGAAAACACCCATTTTGATTATCTAGCAGTTTGAAGTTGGAATACCTAATTTAACTTCTCTCCTACATTTTGTTTAATTACGTTTTCATTAAATTGACTCTGCAGAAAGCTTCATATAGATCTTAAGAATACTTCCTCATTAACAGATAAGCTGAATTAATTACAGGTATTATTTTATAGTAATTTAAGTAAGATGGGGTGAAGTGGTTATAGGGATAGGCTTAACATGCATCACTGTTTTAATATTTCTTAAGCTTAATTTATTAGACAGGTGTTAGGTAAATATTAATTTAAGATATATTACAGATTATAATTAAAGTTATGAAACTGTATAACCCCAATTTTTGTACCAAAAGCATCGCATATAAGAAATCAGCCAATTTTCAAAAAAAGGATGTACTTTTTAGTGCACCAGCAAATGATTTCATGCAACCTTTTATTTTTTACAAAGGAGCTCATTTATATGAGCAATAGACTAAAGGTATGGCTTGGAAGACTTGGCTTTATCCAATTTTCTTTAGATTTGCAAAAATCTGTTCTTTTAATTTATGATGGGCACTGAAATTACATGACTCATGGAACAGTAAAAAAGGCCATGCATAATTGCTCTATAATTTTTGTATAATTGCACTCTAAAAGATTTGACATGAGCTGTATTTACAACTCTATAACCACCTGTTTCATCTATACATAAAGTGGCCAAATTGAATTCAAGAGAAAAAAGAAAAGTTCAAAAACAATGATGAAGGTTTAACTGAAGAAATTGGTAATAAAACAACTACAAAAAGGAAGATGCAAGAAAACGGTTAAAAACATGCAAAAAAAACTTGATAAAGAGCAGATAATCAATTATCACAGTATTTCTGTGAGATGTTGGCAAAATATGAAGGGGGGGGGGATCATTCCAAGAGCTTATTGGACAGGTTTTTGATAAAATGGGAGATTTTCTGTCAATAAAATATCTAAAACTTCAGACTATTATATCTTTCCTGAAAATCATAACATTGTTGGAATTAAACAGTCGGATATCCTTAAAATTCTTGATAAGCTGATTTTTGATCATAGGTTATTAAAAATGTATGATTTGAACAAATAAACTGATTTTCTTTTAAAGTTGAAACTATATTGAGTTTTGTTAAATATTAAAAAAAAAAAAACTTTGCTTACTTATAATAGGTTTGTATGCTTATTTTTTAATTATGACCACTTTACCCCATGTACTACTCACTTTAAAGTTGTCATAAAAACATGAAAAATAGTAGGTGTCATAAAATTGCTAAATTCAATTATTTTTTCCCCAAATTTTAATGCAATGTGTTCTTCAATAATGTATTGTAAAATAACAACCAAAAAATGTTAAGTATTTTAACAAATTCTTATATTTATAATCCACCTAAGTTAAAAAATGTGGATTTTATGACCATTTTACCCCACCTGACCCTATATTTGATTCACTTTCAGAAAAGGGTGAAAAACAAATTACTTTTTGACTGCGTATGCAGGAAACGGATATTATACATTTTTATTAAAAATTGTGGGAAACTTTCTCTTATATGTAGCATGACATTTTATTTAAAACATAAATTCAATTTTCTAATATTCTGAATGGTACTAGTGAAGGACACAGCAGAACATCAATCTCTAATATCTCTTCAGATTGTGCCATACCCTCCTAGATCATTGATTTTGTAGTTTTTTCATGGGTCTTTAGTATTTCGTGTGACAGTTGAAAAATAAAATATGAAATCAACAAAATATTATAATGTTCTCCATGCATTGCTATTTCTCGATTAAATTTTTTTTGCACACATTTAATTGATTTGTTTCATATTTGTAAAGATGCAATTTTGTAATAAATTTTTAACTCCCTGATGTGCTAGAGCAGAGGCTCCCAACCTGTGGTATGCGTTACCCTGGAGTACGCGAAGGACTAGTTGGGGGTACGTGAAATAAAAGTTTCTAATGGCGGAAACAAGAAAATATAAGGAAATAAAAAAAAGTTACAGAGTTTTGCTTTCCCAGATTAATAACTAATTTAATAACTATGCCTTTTGAATGGTTGATTATTACAGAGTGTAATTTTTAACTATCCTTTATAAGTTAATGCGAAATTATTGCAATACTGATGTCATTTGTTTTGGCTTTGAATTAATACTATGGTGAAGATGCGATAAAATGCAGAAACAAAAATAAATCCAGCAAATGTTATTAAATACAGTCATTTGACTCTTAACTCTCTGAGTACCCAATTATTTTGAACTTTTAGCTCTTAGTTAAAAAAACTTAGCTTTTAAATTAAATGAATCGATCTTTTCTGTATTTAATTATATCTCTTAAATCTTAAGAATACTTTATCCATGATTTTTTAAGAAAATATACATATAAATACGAGCTATCTGCTTTTGAACTGAACATGAAAAATGTAAAAAGATGTTTGCACCGCTCGGAGGGTTAAGCTAACCTAAGCCCTTAACACCATTGATAAATCTTTCTTAAATTGGGTGATGGTTGTTGGTGGTGAGAGGATATGACAGTGGGGTACGTGGAAATAGAAAGATTAATCAAGGGGGTACGCGAGGAAATAAAAGTTGGGAACCCCTGTGCTAGAGTTATGAAATGTTGTATACTTGATAAATTCAATGACAATAATTTATTTTAATATTTTCAAAGCATAATTATAAATTAATTGATTAATTTAATTAAATTTTGATTTCATATGAGGGACACCACCTGATTGCGATTTTGAGAAAAATTGAATTCAAAATTCCATAATATTTATGATAATGAATTAAAAATGAAGGAGTTAAAAAGTAGAAAGTAGTTGAAGTAAAAAAAAAATTCTACTTTTTAGTCCATCAATATAAGTGTGTTTTTTAAAATTGCTTTTATTAAATTTAATTCTAGGTGTGTAATGTGTAGTACAAAAATAAAAACCCTAAGCTCTGGGCTTTCAGAAACTTCAAATAACATGGTAAATACTATACTGCTTTCGGTGGTCCGTTATCTCAGCTTCACTGCATTGCCATTCAGCTTTATGTTGAAAATGATCAATTGCGAAACCGATGTGAAAGGTGAGTAGTTTTAAAGAAAATTCATTAAACTGATTTTTTTATATATATTTTACTTTCTTGTAACCTGAAGTATACAGAAAATAAAGTCTCAAAAATTGCGTCTGAGATTTTATTTAATCTCCACATTTAGACCCCTAGTCCGAAACAACAATTTGAATTATGTGTGTCTGTCGGAAATAATTTACACTCAAACTATTAGAGCTACAGGATGAAATTTGGTTATATGATCTTTACATAATCTTTAGGTTTCTAATCAAATTTTGGACAAAATATCCGTACTGAGGAAGCTGGTTGATCCATGTTCACGGAACACTGTAACCCAAAAGCTTGAATAAAGCTATTGATTAAAATTGATACATAATTATCATCAGGTAATGGTCCATGCATAAAACTTGGCCAAATCTGTTAAAGGTTGACTGTCATGTCGGTTCGATAATCGCATACTTCTTATTGCTACAATAATTTCTTAATAAAATTACTTAGGTAAATGACATTTTTGTTTGGGCCTTCTAACACTACATGAGATTTGTCCAATTTTTGTATCAATGGTTTGTAACTAAATTGTACATTCAAATCTGATATTGGTTAAATTACATTAGCATGTATTGGACAGTAATCTGCGTAAGTGGTTGGTTTTAGTGATTCTTTACCTTGGCTACGATCTATAGTGATATAGATAGCTAGGGCAAAACACTAACTTGCCCCTAAAGACCTCCAAATGCTAAATTCATTTGAGCATCTGCACAGAGGACAACCTTGATTATACCAGAGGTGGGTAAATCTTGTGTGTATCTATATAAAAATTTAGGCTCCAAAAAAAATCTTAAATAAAATCTTATTATTGTGGTACCCTCGATAGCGATACCTAAAAGCGATACATACAATTTTATGTCACAAGAATATAGCGTCCGAGTGACACTTCCTTTTTCTGTAAAATATCCAGTTTCTTGGGAATACATGAATTTATATGTCTACTATGAATACATTCTATCCTGTTTATTAACCCAGACTTCTGCGGTAAATACCTGAGTATATGATCAAAAATATTACCTACCACTTGGGTATTTACCTCACCCTGATTACTTCAGGTTGTATGCGAGAAAGCTTTGGGAGGCTCACTCCAGCAGAAAGTTGTTACATATTTTCAAAACAAATTTTACTCAGACCTTATTTCCCTTTCATTGGTGGTCAGAAAATGTGACTGGAGATCATTATAGTGAAGACTGCTTGAAGTGCCACATGGGTGTTATTTGTCCCTCTCAGGACCCAGAGAGCTACCTCCACATCTTACTATGAGTTGATTCATTCACTACCAGTGATGTTGTCTCCTCCATTAGCTGCAAATCATTTTCATCCCAAACACAAATAATGTCCGCCAAGAATTTAAATCATTCTTTGATATATTCATCCAGTTTTGTTGTCTTTTATTTACATGGATCAAGGCTTCAGATAAATAAGGATGCGTAAAATGGTAGAACATGAAATTCTGCTTCATATGATGAGGCACCCAGTACTGCTAAAATAATAAATATTAATGATACGTAAATTGCAGGAATACAGACTTTAGAGGCACATATACTGCACCTTCCCTCAGTTATAAATCGTTTCAGGACGCACTGTCTGTCCACTCCCTCATGAGTAAAAACTGTTCAGGGAGGTCTCACGCTGATGGTGTGCTCTGAGAGCGATAGTCTATTCCTGGGCATATCGCTCACCAGGAGGGAGCCCCTGGGCACCTGGCACCTGCTACTCATCTTATATTCCAATCTAAGTTCTGAAGTGATGCAAAGACAGCTGGCTGTGAGTGTGACATACCTCTGAGCCAAATAGACCAGAGTATGCTTTATTTTTGGTCCCTCCCAAGAATCTCAATGGAAATCCAGACGCTTCCAGTCCACGCCTCAAGCCTGAAGGGTCTTTAACCTCTGGTGATGTTTCTGGCCATAATACTTTAGATTCCGCCATTTGAGCTCCTCTTCTTGTACTCATCTTCACTGGGAATTCCTTTAAAGTAATGTATACTCTTTCTCTCTACATGGTAAAATTGCCCTTGCTTTTCACACCCATGGATCAACTTTCTAAAGGACACCTCAAAACAAGCATCAATATTAAGACTTTACTCCATCATCCTTTCAAATGCATCTTATGAAACTGGACCAAGTGAACTGCATTGCCTGAGGTATTGGGACTTGAAAGCAGCCATTAAAAAAAAAAAAAAAAAAAAAAAAACTATTTTGACAACGGCAATTCTAGTTGCCCTCTTTGTATCGTAAGTAGTCCCATTTTGGAATAAAATCTTAGCATTTAGGCATGTAATTAAACCAGTGCATGA
>BGPR01049312.1:0-11338 GCA_013235015.1 Araneus ventricosus
TACACACAGACAATTTGCATAAAACTTTCAGAATTGTTATAAAATTAATCACGATCAGAGTTCTTGTTAGGCATCACGTGCGATCTCAACTGACTTAATGTCGTTACCAGTCTTCAGTCTTCTGGCGTCAGTCACAGTTAGTTATGGTTAATGTTACAAGTGCGGCTACAGATCTAATTAAGAAATTCGAAAGAATAGATTGTAAAATTGTTTGAATTAGAAAACCCTTATTTTGAGCAAAGTTCTAACTTAGTCTTATTATTGTTCTTTCGTAAGTAGGTAGTTGGCTGTAGTTCAAGAACAACAAAAATATTCTCTCTGAATGAAGAAATATAAAATAAGAAACACCGGAAATGAAAATGATTGAAATTGAAAAAAAGT
This sequence comes from Araneus ventricosus, assembly GCA_013235015.1. Lineage (NCBI taxonomy): Eukaryota > Metazoa > Arthropoda > Arachnida > Araneae > Araneidae > Araneus > Araneus ventricosus. Next base: position 382 of record BGPR01049312.1, read on the forward strand.
TTGATTGCCATTTTGATATATAACTCATCGCTAATCACAGCCTGAAATGAACAAAAGGATTTAATTTGAATATGCAAATCTGATTAATCATTTGGGCTTTGAGAACATAATACATGCAGAAAAGAAAATAAAAAAGAAAAAGTTCTTCTTAGTTCATAATCATTATTAATTAATTATGAAAGGCAACATGCAAATGAATTTTGCTTTATGTTTTCTCCTTATTTTGTTAACAACTGTAGAAAATTAATTTTAAGATGACGATTTACTTTACAGCATACTAGCTTTTTAACAGCTTTTTTCAAAATTATCAAAAGAAGTGCATTGCTTAATTTTGCTTCAAATAAAATGTGCATTTCATGAAATTGTACCATTAAAAAGCAAGAATTCCAAGAATCATTCTTGAAAGTGATATGAATCTTTCGCAGTCATCACAGAATATCACAGTTTGGCAGATGTAGTCACAAAATTTGGAGATATTTTTAATAGCTTTCATGAGAAGCCATTCATTTCGGCTAACTTTGCATAGATATTTTATAAAAATTCATCGCTTTAAAAGCATTTGTATATCACATTGTTCACTTTCATTTATTTATTTATTTTATTAAACTTATATTTCTCATTTTCGTATCAGAGTCATTTTACCGAATTTTTTAATGCTCCCTGAATCATTTAATAATCAGAATATAATCAGAATTTACCCTAATTTTATATTTACAGATACGATGTAAATTACATTTTACAATAAATATTATAATGTAATTAAATTGCGAAGTTTCAGACTTATTCTCCTCTGTATTTACATTTCTAAAATTTGATGGAATGTAGTGCAGCTAAATCAAATATGCGAAAAAAATTCTAGGCTTCATACAAAACAATACACTTTTTAATTTTTTTGTTTTATAGTTTATTGGAATGGCATGCTAAACGATTGTTAATTTCATTTTAAATGTAATTAAAGTAACGATTGCGTGAAAATATAAAATATGAGCAAAAACAATAAATAAATAAGCACAAATATAATTTTTTGAAAACGGGTTCTTGTTAGCCTGAAAAATATTGTAATTTGAGATATCGATAGTGTAAAAGGTAGTAAAAGAATATACTTGCATTATTCATGCTATGAAGGCAGCATAAATACTCTTGTTTCAATTCAGATTCAATTAAGAAATCTAAACATTTAGCATTTTTTTCAAAAATTAATCATCAATTAATGCAACCAACGGAAGTGTTCTCCCCTCGACTTTCTCGTATACTTCCACAATGTGACTTATGTAGCGTTTAACTTCATCGTCTATCAAAGAGAATCGAATATGCGTTTGGAACAATACCTCTTCCCGTTGACTAACTAGGCGTAAAATTTGACATTGTTCTATACTTTTGGTGTAAACATCACATATTAAAGTTCATGCGTCTTGCTTCTTTCATTTTTGAATTATCGAGTTCAAAAACAAACGAATAGACGGATTGATAGACAGTCAACCTAATGATGGATTTAGTCCAAAATTTTATACACATCTACAATTCTGGTGATAAAATTATATGCCAAATTTCATCTGTCTAGCTCGTTGTGCGTTTCAGGTATCGTGCTCTCATGCACACAGACTGACTTCAAGTTGAAAGATTCGTCCGAAATTTGATAGAATTCCTCAATTTTGATCAGAAGACCACATACCAGATTTTATCCTTCTAGCTTTTGTGTTTGTTTATGGTTTATCGTATTCACAGAAAAACAGACATAATTCCAAAAAAAATAGATTTTTATACTCTAAGGTTAGTTCAAGGCGTTGAGTCTAGGATGGTCTAAAGCAGCGGTTCCCAACGTTTTTGGTTGTGCCGACCACCTGTAGTATAAAAAATATTTTGCGGCTCATTAACTAAGTATACAAGTAAACAAGCACATATAATATATTTATATATTACATCCACATATGTGTCAGCAATTAGTAAAGCTTACAGTAAAAGGATTAAAAATATATTGTTTATTAAGCGAAAAAACAAATGAGGACTCTTGGAGCTTCCCTGACTTTGATTTTTGACTAGTGTTCCGTGGCCCACTAATATGCCATCTGAGGCCCACAAGTGGGCCGCGGCCCATGGGTTGGGAACCGCTGGTCTAAAGCGTTAGATTCCTCAAACACTCGAGGCCGAATATTTTGACCATTACAATGATTTCTCTTTGTACACTTCGTATACGAGAAAGTAAAAAATAATCATCTATCCGATATATCAATACGATAGCGCTTTCAGAGTTCATATGTCTTATAGAAAAATACAACACTGATTGTTTTTCAACCTACTGTACAAATAAGATTTCATTTATCTCTCATGGGACATTTTCTCTCGTTGAACAGAGAAACTGTTCCACCAGTTTTAGCAACAAAAAGGAGACAAAAAGTCTCCGCATTGATGCAAGATGTGCTTTGATTCCAATGTTGTTTAGCCAGTTAGCTTCATTACTTTAATTGGTAATAACGAGTCCTTGAAGAAATTACTTTATGTTTAACAATTAGTTACCTTCCTTACTGCTGTTTAAAATCATTCTTTTTCCATCTACCCATATTCTTGAGATCACTGTCACTCAAATCAATTGAGTGGTTCACCTTCAATTCTTTACAATTTCTTCTTCAAAACGGAATTTTTTCATTAAGCATATGAACTTATTTTTCAAGCTAACGGATGTTGAAAACTTTGTTATTATCAGTTGAAACTTATTCTTTCATGTTATTTGTCTAAATATGATTCATCATCAGTTGCTGGCAATGAATCATTGTTTTAACAGCTTCGAGCATTTACTCATTATAATGAGAACGACATTTAATCCAGTATTCAAGTGATGCAGTTCTACTCCTTTCTTTCCTACTAACGAACCCCAACACAGGCATTCTTCTACTTAATGCAAATTTTTATTCCTCATTTCAATATTTTTTTATGATGAAAATTGTGCATTCCTATTTTTATACTGAATTCAAAATTCGTCCCCTTTAGGGGCCATTCAAATATCACGTAAGCACCCAAGGGGGGGAGGGGGTTTGCGATTTGCTTATTTTTGCTGACAAGGGGGGAGGGGGAGTATGAGTGATGCTTACGTAAGACATTAAAATCACTTTATTTCCGAAAATCTCTTGTAACTTGCAGAAATAATTTAATTTAAAAAAATTAAATTTGAAAAAAAAGTTAAATTTGGCAAAATAAAATTAAACTTGATTTTTGTAAGCTTAAACTTGAAATTTTAAGGAAATTAAACTTACATTTTTTTTTTCATTTTAAGCCGAGTTAGAGTGTTTTATTTGAATTAAGTCCTAAAATTTTTAAAATTAGATTATACTGTTATACGTTTTGTGAAAAAAAGAAAGGGAGGTTTGGAGTGAGCTTACGTAATTATAAGAGGGGGGGGGGTGGGATTTGTTTTTTTTTTTTTGACACGGGGGGGGCGGGCGCCCAAAAAATACCAAAAACATGCTTACGTAATATTTGAACGGCCCGTTAGAGGCTGTCCACGAATGATGTCACGCTTGGAGGGGGGTCCTGAAATTGTGACAGTTTTGACCGGGGGGATAACAAGAATTGTGACATCACACATTTTGGTTAAAAAAAACATTTAAAAAGCAGATAAAATTTTGAAGTTATTTTGAAATTACCATAATTTGAGGGGTTTTTTTAATCGGGGCTAAAACAACTTTCGTGTGATTTTTTTCACTTATATTCCTTTCTTTTCGAAAAAGTCATTCAGGGTAGGTTCTGAGAATATGGTAGCAGGAGAAATTCTTCACCATTAGAAGAAAACCTCTCCCTGCTCACAAATGTCATTAAAACGCATAGTTAAGGTTTAAAAATAAAATTTGAAATATGATCTATAAAGTAGTGCTTTGTTTCTGAACTGCAAGTAAATGTTTATGTAATATAGCGTGGCATGTGGCAAGGAGGAAGGATATGGTGAAGTGTGACACTTTGTGACAAAGGGGGGAAGTGGATAAAAAAAATATTGAAAAAAAGTGTGACATTATTTATGGACAGCCCCTTAGATTAGAATAACAAATGAACATTCGCATGAAAAGTTAAAGAAATCATTGTACATGGCTCTTTCTTGTTTAGCTGCATAGTACAGTGAAGAAAAGCGGCAATGTACAGAGGTATGCAAAAACATTGCATCATCCTCATTTTTTTATGTAAAAACTCACTAAGCGTTTCAAACACACAGCCATCAGCCTGCTTTTCTACAAAAGTGCAGAAGGGAGAAATTAAAAATATGTTTTGTTTGTAGTTCCAACTGTATAGACATTTTCTTTTACATTTATTTAAAAGCAGTTCGTTTAGGTTTGGGTTTAGTAGAAAGGTATGTTCGAGACGTATGCTTGCTATAAAGCAGCTTTGTCTCCAATTGAAGAAAATAAAATTTGAGAACAAAGTCTCGAATTGAGGGCTACACATGAAAATGGGCATCACCGCCCACTCACTAGGACATCCTTCTTGAAATGAAAAAACGTGATTCTCAATCTTTTCAGAAACAAACAGCGTAGTTTTTGGTTTGTCTATTGACCATGATAAACTCCTAAAAGCAGTTCATGATGGTTTCATGCAGAGTAGTTATTGTTTTCCTGATTCAGCATGCGAAGGGTTTTTTTCGCGCACCCCTGTATTTAAATGAAGCACATTTTCCAGTTAACCGATTTCTTCCAAATTCGGGTACATAGTTTCAATTATAGTGTAAAGACTATACAGGGTGTCCACATTTATCGTGGTCCAATAGTTAATTTCTAAACCGTTAGAGATAGACATATAGTTCCAACTTTAAAAATGCTTTCAATAAAGGAAAAATTATATTTTATGTTTTTTTGAGTCACTAAATATATTTCTGAAAAAATTACGAATTCTAATTTTTTCCGGTTCCCCTGTCCTATCAGTCATATTTAGTAAAATATTCTCGACAATCTAAGATTTTAAACAAAAAAGTCCCACTATTAAGCGACTAAAACTGAGCGAGTTATGGAGCTTTGAATTTCATGATTTTTAACCAATCAGCAGCCTCTTTGAGCAAGTTCTGTGCATTGATTGGTGAATCGTCTGCAAGACGGCTATTAAAATGGTGTAAAGTGGTGTAAGTCAGCGATATTCAAAGCTCCATAACTCGGTCAGTTTTAGTCTCAAAAGAGTGGAACTTGTTTTGTTTAAAATATTAGAATATCAAGAACATTTTACTGAATATGATATATAGGACCGGGGGACTGTATAACAAGTTAGATTCCTTAACTTTTTTACGAATATATTTATTCACTCACAAAACATATATTATAATTTTTCCCTTCATTTAATTCATTTTTCTAATTGGAACTATATGTCTATCTCTAACGGTTTAGAAATTAGCTATTGGACCACGATAAGTGTGGACTGGACACCCATACCAAATTTCATCTATCAACATCATTGTTAACTCATCTTGTGTAAGAACATCCCATAGGCTGTATGAAGAGGCGAACACACACACACATATTCCACAAATGTTAATTTGACTTCGAGGAGATCTAAAAAGTTTGAAATTCATCAAATCCTCGAAGTCAAATTTTTTTAAGATTACAACACTTTCTCTATGTATGCTGGTATATAAGAAAATAAAAATAATTTATAAAATAGAGCATAAAAGTTAAAAAAAATGCCATCAATCGAATCAATATATTATTGCAATAACTCATATAATAATAACTTGGTGAAACTTTTTGAAAAAATTATCGAAACATGCACTTTGAAGAAAGTATCAAAATTTGTTTACTGAAGAATATTCTATTATCGCATTATCGCTGTTTGAACTTTCTGAGACTGCTTTGCACTTAAAATCATACGGCATTGATAGCCAACCATGTTAAGAGTGCAGATGAGTTACCAATTATATTGGTAAAAATAATTTAGTTAAGGTGGTCAAATAAAAAATTTGAAATCTGTTTTTAGAAATTGTTATATTTTTACTCTGTCATTTGTAAGTTATTTAATTTCTAATTGTCCAACCAGAATTAAAATTCCTGAATAACACAAACCCTTATTTATATTTATGAAGGATGAAGTGTAAAACTTAATATTTAAACCAATGAGTAACAAAAACGAAGTTAGTTTTAAAACTATTTTAAATGTACCAATACTCTTTAGAATTTCAAATATAATAACAAAATGAAAAATAAAATTTGTGAAATTCAGAAAAGATAAATCCGAAACTGACAAGCAAAAATACGATAAATTTTCACTTTTGGATAGTCTTAGAATCAAACCTGACTTTGAAATACTAAATTTTCATTTCTAGCTTATGTTAATAATGTGGCAGTTACGAAATACAATCTAATGCTGTTAGATTAGTAAACTTATTCTTTGCCACTTTATTCATTCAGAACTGTTCTAGAATAAATTAATGATTAATTTGTGCATTTTAGCCTATAATTTTAGGTTGCAGTGGCCAAACCATTGACATTCCTTTCAGCCTGATCGACTATGTTTCCTTTCTTTAAATAATAATATGTATAAAAATTTAGTTGAAGTCAAATTATAACGATATTCCTGGAGAGCAAGTTGGTCACCAAAGGCAAATAGTATACATAAAAAAATAAAATAGAAAAATGGCGTATTAAGGTAAAAAACTGAGTAACAGATGTTCAATTGTAATGTTTTAGTTAAATGTTTTGAATCAAGAAAGCTTTCTGAATTATTTTTGCTTACTTACATCGAAGAAAGCTGATAAAAGCATCGTTCCTAGTGTTTTCAAGACTTCAAAATTAATTTACGCAACCACATTCGGAGCCCTTGAAGAAATTATCATGTGCAAATGAACATGAAGAAATGATCATCGACAACTATGATTTTATGTAATTACGGTACAAAGTTTAAACTCCATGTTTGCTTTTTTTTCTTTACTTTCTTGTATATGAAAAGAAATTATTGTAATCGCTAAAAATTCGATTTCGAAATGTTTAAGGATATCCACGTTTCAGCCCTACGTGTGCCGGACAGAAAAACTGCTTTCAAAATCATGACTGTCTGTCTATCTCTCGGTTGATCTGTCGGTCGTTATGTCTGTCTAGGAAGACGATAACTCAAGTTAGCCAAATGAAATTTGATATATGGTCTTTATACCAAAATGCAGATCTGTATCAAAAATTGGTTAAATTCCCACAATGGGAACACTATAACTCTAAAACATCATGGGCTAAATTAATGAAATTTTCCCTATGGTTTTATCACTAGAATTGTGGATCTGTGTGAAAATTGGATCAAATCCGTCCGCGGGTTGACTCCAAGGCTGTCTCAATCAATGGGCTAATGGGGAGTAACCCAGGTTCGGCATTGATCCAAAGGTGTCTAAAAATTTATTATACTGATTTTATTTTAATTTTGATCCAAAAAACTCATTTAGTTATAACTTTAACTCTATCGATACGGGACCGTCCCATACGTTCCTTCAAGCAAAAGACGATAGCCGTCCGAATGTCACTCTGAAATTTCCACCCTCTTTCTTTGAGTGTGATTGATTTCACATCCGGGGTGCGTGCTTTCTTCGTTAGAGCGGCTCGCGCTGATGTGTTTGAGGACGAGGGGAGTTTTCTTACAATTCGGACAATGCCAGCTGTCATGGCATCAGGCACAGGGACATGGGGGCGGCGTACTGTCATTGTGGTTTTTGAGGGGGAAAGTGAATTTCCCTTATTTTTTATAGAGGAGCTCGGACGTTCCCGTATTTTGAGGTCCCTTTACTTCAATCGCCTCAGAGGGTTAAATATGTTATATAATTTTATATGTTATATACTAAATATTTTATAACTTTATATGCTTCTCAATTGTTTTATTAAGTAGGTATTTTCGCTGAGCCACAGACGCTGAGGTTCTGGTGGGGCGCCAAAATATTCTAGCACAGGGCTCTCAAATTTTTTAAGACGACCCTGGTTGACTGTCTGTCTCTAAGTATATTCGTTTGTAAATGAAAGCGATAGCTCAAAAACGCCGAAACTTAAAAGAGATCGAATTTCAGTGTGCGATCTTTATACCAAAATCTTATTAGCATTTTGGGCTACACGCTGCAAAGGTTTGTCTGTTTGTCCGTGTGTGTGTGAACTCATGAGTCATCATAAAGAGGGAGACAAATAAAATTCAGTATAGAGCCAAAATTGTTGACGTGTATCAAACTTTGGATGCAGTCGGCCAAAGGACAAATGTTCAAAATACATTATCAATTCCCTGCACACTACGATTAAGCTAAATACAAACACACCTTTTTGTAGAAATATACAAGAACGGTGGGAAAACACTCCTGTTGGTTTTTTATTCTGTTTGGAGATTTTTTTTTTTTTAGCTTAAAGAAGAAATCAAGATGTTAAAATGCAAACAAAGTTTTGCAACTTTCAGAAACTCTTCTATACGCGTTACATCAATCATCATATTAGTTAGATTGACAATGATGACAGCGCACATCTGTTCAGCAAGGATTAGCTAGTTATTAAAAACAAAACACCTCTTTAATAATCTTCTTAGCTAACGATAAACATTATTTAAACTTTTTTTTATTTTAAAAAGGCGACGAAAAGATGATGACTAAAATAGATATATTTAAATGAAGAGTAAGGAAACATTTGTCTTAAAAGAATTTATAAAACAAATATGACATCTTACCTTTCTTGAATACTTTTAATCATCAAACTTTTGAAAGAATTTCCTGAATTCTTTATTTCTTTTACTAGCCTTTTTGTAGGTTATGAGGAAGCATCCAACTACCGCTCTAGAGTTCGGTGAAAATTATTTTCAGCACATATTCATTGTACTTGGTAGAGGATGCCTTGATGATGAGTTGATAACTTCTGCTTAGTTGATAACTGTTGTTGTGAAGCTCGCTAAAGAAGACGCTAAAGGTCAAGAAACCGGCATTTGTTATTTGCATGTCAATTGGATGAAGTCTGTTTATATCTCGGTAAAGAAAGTAGGATACGGTAATTTAAACAATTTTAAAAATCTAATCTTTAAAACAACGTGATATATACGTGTTTTTGAGACAATTTTGCTGTTGCTGTTTTTTATGCAAATCGTGAATATCATTCAGAACTTCGTAGTAAAGCGGATTTCTCTCATTTTGCTTTTTTTGCTAAATATAATGACTGTAGCGCTTTTTCTCTAATGTTCTTGCGTCAGATATCAGTGATTCATAAATTTTTATAGTTAAATTACTAATTTCACTTGCAAATATTATGAATCATTGGAGTTCATTTCTGTAAACATAATTACTATAGAAAATAATGTTTATTAAATTAATATTTATTTACCGAAAAATATTTTGCATAACTATTTACCTTTATTTCACTTGTATTATAAGAAATTGATATCAGAATTTAAATTATGATTTTGTTACTAAAAAGAATTTGTTTTCCTTTTTCATAGGAATAATGATTACCAATTCTAACATGATTTTTTTACAAATTTTCATCACGTCCGTCCTTCTAGCTGTGATGAGCATGACCATTAAGACAGCTAGCGAGCTAAAGGATCAATAGCTGAATTCTATCTGACATTTGTAAGCAATAAACGACGTTTTTCACTTGTCGCATATATCTAATTTTTCACAATACATTTAGGCTATCGTATTCAGATTTCTTGCAATTTTTAACATTTTTGCAGTCTTATTATAGCATTGATCGCCTGCCGCCGTAAACTGACCTACAAATGATTTTTCAGGACGTTAAGAGTATCAGAATTGTCAACAATAAATTTTAATATATATATATATATATATATATATATATACGTCGCAGATTACTGGTCAGCAACGGATTCGAAGACTACCACTTTTGGACGATTTTACACAAGCAAGGGGTGTCAGACAATGAGTCATTTGAGCGCATTTCCGGAGTTCTTTGTTAGATCACGCTCAGTAAAATGTAAACATCACCCTTCCATTCTTCACTTCCCCCTATTTTGATGAAAACAACTCCGCCCGGAGCATGCGCAAAAGCGAGGAGGGCTTCCGAATCCGTTGCTGTACAATAACTGTAAAACCTGGTTTAGTACAGGGTTGCCATATTGGCCTTTTTAAGGCCAAATTATGGAAATTTGGCCTTTTTTCAAAGCCCTTGTCCTTAGGAATTTTCATTTGGCCTTAAATTAAATTTTGGCCTTTTTTGGATTTATTTTCGTTAATGAGATTTCGAATAATTTTTAATTACTTATTCTATTGTTTTTAATAAATTTTTGATATTACACATTTCAAGTGATATATAATGAACTGTCAAACGAAATACCTCCTGAATAGAACAAGGATGTTTTAAATTTCTTTCACTTAAATTTTAGTTTAATAAGAGAGCATTAAAGATATGCCTATCAAGTGGGGCTCGTTTTCATGAAGGGTAGCCTTTTTTCTAAAATAAGGTTTTCAGTCAATTTGTCAAATTTGACCTTTTTTGGCCTTATTTTTTAAGAAGGTTTGGCCTTATTTCGCTATTTTGATCTGGAAACCCTGGTTTAGTGCAAAGAAGGTTGTCATTTTGCAGTGCTCCAGGTTAGATGCAAAAATCTCTTATAACTTCTAAATCAACATCTTTAGGCTAATTCGAAAATATGCGATCATTTTAATTGCATAAAAAATCATCATGTTTTTTAAAAATCTATATATTTAAAATAATTTGGTAAAAAAGCCTTCACCGAGTCCGCCAGCCTCAAGCACTCGACTATTTTCACAATTTTTTTTTCGTTTGAAAAGTTATGACTTCTAGATATGTCATCAAAGGTCGTCTGCCCCCACCCCATTTTTGAACTAAATAGAAAAAACAGTTAGCTACCACACATTCTTTACATGTTTTTTTCAATTTCGTTCGAAAATGTGGGTTGGTGGGGGGCAGACGACCTTTGATGACACATCTAGACGTCACAAGCTTTCATATGAAATAAAAATTCTCGAAATCCGTCGGGTGGTTGTTGCTGGCGAACTGTCCAAAGGTTTTCC
>BGPR01049315.1:0-11337 GCA_013235015.1 Araneus ventricosus
AGACAGGTTCGGCAATCAATGAACACGTACTTATCGCGTTCACATATGCTCGAATAGACAGATTCGTCAATCAATAAACACGTACTTGGACTTGGTCCAACATCTTATACACATTGCGTTTTAAATTTATATTTATTTTTTTGCCCATATTCACATGGACTGACAGACAGACAGGCTTCCTGTTGGTGGATTTGGTCCAAAATTTTAATGTAAAGACCCCATACCAAATTACTAGCCTGTCTCGTTTTTGAATTATCGTCTTCACAGACAATCAGACATGACTCTAAAATGGATTTCTTTAGGACTGAATGAGGTCCAGGGGTGTAGTGGAGCAGGAACGCCGTTCCGGGGCTTCCTGTTGGTGGATTTCGTCCAAAATTTTAATGTACAGACCGCGTACCAAATTACTAGCATGTCTCGCTTTTGAATTATCGTGTTCACAGACAATCAGACATGAATCTAAAATGGATTTCTTGTGGACTGAGTGAGGTTCAGGGGTGTAGTGGAGCAGGAACGCCGTTCCGGGGCTTCCTGTTGGTGGATTTCGTCCAAAATTTTAATGTGCAGACCGCGTACCAAATTACTAGCCTGTCTCGTTTTTGAATTATCGTGTTCACAGACAATCAGACATGAATCTAAAATGGATTTCTTGTGGACTGAGTGAGGTCCAGGGGTGTGGTGGAGCAGGAACGCCGTTCCGGGGCTTCCTATTGGTGGATTTCGTCCAAAATTTTAATGTACAGACCGCGTACCAAATTACTAGCATGTCTCGTTTTTGAATTATCGTGCTCACAGACAATCAGACATGACTCTCAATTGGATTTCTTTTGGACGGAGGGAGTTTCAGGGGTGTAGTGGAGCAGGAACGCCGTTCCGGGGCTTCTTATTGGTGGATTTCGTCCAAAATTTTAATGTAAATACTGCGTATCAAATTACTAGCCTGTCTCGTTTTTGAATTATCGTGCTGACAGACAATCAGACATGAATCTGAAATGTATTTCTTTCAGACTGAGTGAGGTTCAGGGGTGTAGTGGAGCAGGAACGCCATTCGAGCTCTGCTTTTTTTTCTCCGAGAACTAAATAAGAAAAAATCATAAAAACCTCATGAAAATAGACTGATCTTTGTCACCCAGGTGAGAGCTTTCCGGCTCTGCTTAATTTGCGATTACACCACTGGTGAGGTCTCTAAAACCGGTGTTTCTTTTTCACATGGCAGTTTATAATTAAATTCCTAATAACGAACAAGCGAAAAAGTGCAGTATCTCCTCATCAAATCAGACTTACAATTATATCAATGTAAACAACACTATCTCAACTTCGTTTTTTCCCCAACCTTACCAGTCTCCGCAGTCATTGTTCCAAGCTTTCCCGCTGTCACGCATGCATTCTATTTGTACCTTTCCTTGGCTGTGGATGCATTAATCCGTGCACTCCACATGTTCCGGCCAACGCATATATTAAAGCCATCTAAAAGAAACTGACAGTAGACGGCCACTATCATTGTTGTTTCTACGTCTGATTGAAGAAAGGTTGGCGAATTTGAGTGTGCTATTTTGGACCACTGCACGTTCTGGGTTCATGACAATGGCTTTTGTTTCTGCTTTATTTCGTCCGATCGATATTGCAGGACCGTTCGGTTGACACATTCCTTTCAGGAAATCCGCTGGTTTGCCATTGTCTTGCTTCGTCGCCGGCATTAGCACCGTTTGCGCTTGAAAGCGAAATTACTTCTGTTCACTCACTCACTCTTTTGGAAAAGGGGGAACTGTGGGTGGCGTAAATCAGACTGGAGAATTTCCTGTGGAAATATTTTTTTCTGTTTTTGCAAAAAAATAAAAAATAAACATTTAAAAAGTTAATTTTTGCTACAAGCTTTTGCTTGTAGCAAAAGCATCGTTACTAGTGCTACAACAAGAGAAACAAATTAAACAGATTTACCATCGAAAATATGAAAAAAAAGTCTTTTAAAGAAATAGCAAAAGCAAGGGGGAAAACATTTAAACAAATAAAATAAGGAGGGAAAAAAGCGAACTAGAAGCGGTTGTAAGACAGAAAGAATTTTTCAAGTGCTCTCAGCTTGATCTTGGCATTCTTGTCCAAATGTGACAGGCTTTGGGGGGATGTATCGGAGTAAACAGGGTTCAAATCTTGAATTTCTTTTAAGAGCTGAACTCGTGGATCACGGTAACTTGGACGATGAAAAGGAATGTGTGATATAGTTAGTTTCTTCCGCGTGGACACAACATTCACAGTTAGGAAAAGAGACGATATTGAATCTATGAAGGAGCTTATTAGTAGGAAGCATATTAGTTCGAAATTTGCTTAAAAGAACATCACCTTTCCTTGTTCGTGAGTTCATCTTTTTTCTTTACTGTATCCAGATGTTTGAAGTCTTGAAAATATTTGCATGTTTTCCAGTAGTTTTCTTTTTTGTGATCGTACTTCTCTCTGATAGCGACAATGAGATCTTCTGCGGCAACAACTTGCCACTTTTCTGTGTTTTTATTTATTAATTTTACAAGTCGATCAGCTGAAGCTTAGTTAGTGCAGTAGGTGTTTGTTTGAGCTTTTAACTTATCGCTTTCAACTTACGCACTGAAATGTTAAAAGTCGCGAGATATTTATAAACAAATATATAATAGGTCCAGAAATCTTACGTCATTTAAGAGGAGGGACTAAAATATTCTCATTATCTAAATTAATGATAAAACAATAATTCGTAATAGGAAAGTATGTTACTAAAGTAAGACTTCTTGCAAATAAAATTCCACTAAACTGAATTCCACAAATTTTATCTGTATAATTTAAAAGTATGAATCTATATTTTCAATAAAATTACTTTTATTTTCATTCTGCGCACGGATCTTTTAACCAGGAAGTGGCAAGTTAAATAACTTCGAACTTTCAGCCTTGATGGCAACCTATTTAAACTTGCAATGTCATGAGATTTATCTATGGAAAGTGGCAGCAGGACAATTGCTGTGTTTTCCAATGAAGAACTGTAGATGCATATCTCAACGTAAACTGCTTCTGAAATACAGAAATGGAACTTCACTATCAAAGTGCGCCGACACGTACGAAGCATATTAATTGGAAGCAGATGGTTACCGAGGTAGGCATGCGTAACAGCTGAATGTTCCGATTATAACGCTTTCGTGCTACAGCTTCGACTTGCTTTTGATACAGCGGAACGTTATCAAATAACAATTGCTAATTAGTATCTAAACCAGCGGCAACCCTAGACTTTCTCGTATACTTACAAAATTAGGCACATTTGGCGTTTAACTTCGTGGCTAAGACAATATAGTAGCATTTGGACATCTTCCCATTAACCAATTGATTCCAAATTTTGGTAAAGATTTAAAATTTTGATGTCCAAAATTTGGTACCACATACCGAATTTTATCTATATTTCTTATTGTTTTTTGAGTTATCCTGTTCACCCGATAGACTTCCCCTAAACGGAATTTGTCCAAAATGTGCTAGGAATATGCAACTTTGGTTTAAAGACCGCATACCAAATTTCATTTCTCGGCCTTGCCGCGTTTCTGGCAGAAAAATATTATTATTCCTTTTTTTTGACATAGGGATATCTAAAACGTGGAGATTCACGAAAATCTTGAATTTGAATTATTTGTTGATTACAAAACTTTCTCTTTGTATGCTTCGTATACGATAAAATAAAACCCCTCAACAAAATTAAATTTATTTTGCATTTTTTTTTGCTAATCAATTATTATTAGATTAGACAAAAATCTGCCAAATTGTAATGATAGAACAATAAATCATTGTGCTTTCATTATTGGAACTTTTCCATGAATCATTATTGGAACTTTTCCATGAATCATTATTGGAACTTTTCCATAAATCATTACTGGAACTTTTCCATAAATCATTATTGGAACTTTTCCATAAATCATTATTGGAACTTTTCCATAAATCATTATTGGAACTTTTCATAAATCATTATTGGAATTTTTTTGCGTCTTTGGTTTCCCATGTTCTGAAATTTTGACCGAGATTTGTCAGGGCCACTGGTATTTTCTGTACAGTGTTGTTTGTAGTGATAATTAATCTTGGTATCTTCTTATTTAGGGCTTTTAGAATCTAGTCGATGCATGCTCTTGTATCATTACTTACTAAATAATGTTACTTCCAAACGGATTTGGGCAAAAACCAGCGGGAGTGGTCTCCCCTAAACTTTCTCGTATACTCCTAACACATGTCCAGAAAAAAAATAAGCTAGAAGGCTGTGAAACGCGAACAGGAACCCTTAACGCAGTGGAGAAAAAAATAAGCGAAACGTCATACCACGATTTCCGAAGGTCGTCAAACGAGGAATTAGAAGCCGAGGAATTAGAAGTGGAATTAGAAGCCGGCGTGATTACCAATAGGGCTGGGTGTAAGATAAAGAAAACGAAATTAGCAATTTGAACGCCTTTTTTTTAACCGATTGACACAAAAATCGGATACAAATCTACCGTTAAGGTAAGAAGGCCACATACTAAATTTCATTTATCAAAGTAATTTTTTAAATAAGTTATTGCGTTCAAAAGTATGCAATTATACGGACAGACAGACAGTCAACCCTTTGACGGATTTGGTCCAAAATTTGCTACAAACCTACATTCCCGATGATAAAAATGTGTACCAAATTTTATCCACCTAGTTATTTAAGTTTGTGAGTTATCGCGTTCACATTAACACGGACATACAGACAGACTTCCCGTGGGCCGATTTTGTCCAAAATTTGATAGAAACCTACAAATTATGTGTAAAGACCACATACCAAATTTCATCCCTGTAGCTGTAACAGTGTTTGAGTTATGGTGTTCACAGACACACAGACAGACATAATTCCAAAATTGTGTTTTCGGACTCAGGGAGGTCTAAAATGTGGAGATTCGTCAAAATTTCGAGTTCGAATTTTTTTGACGATTACAATACTTTCTCTCTGTATACTTAGTATACGAGAAAGTAAAAAGACCCGTACTCCCTAAATTCAAATACATTTACTTCAGAATTAAGCGATCAATCATTTATACTCTCAATGCAGCTATAGACCTCTCATCTACCGCAACCTAAAAAAAGGCCTCTCTAAAGTGCAATTATCCATATCCCGTCAAACTGTCAACTCCATTTTCGCGCGCATAACAATACTCACTCAATGAATTGCCATCACAAGTTCCTAGCATCGATAATGGAATGGTCCAGCATCAGTTACAGTTGTCAAAAATATTCCTTCTCCCCCACATCTTTTCTTCTCGAATATGATGGATGGAGCGCCGAAACAAAGACTGAGAAAAGTGATGTACCATGCAAATCGAATACCATCAAACAACACAAAAGTAGCGTCACACTCGCATAAATTACGTAATTTTTGGAGGGTAACCGGAAGAACGTTGTTTGGATTTAGTGGAGTGGGGGGTTGTTTTTCTGATGTTTTTTTTTATTATTATTATTCGACCTGTACCGTTTGAGCGGTGGCAGTGACCGCATGACTGCTGTTTGTAGATGGTGCAAGAACAATGGAAACGGCGCATCTTTACTGGAGGAAGTGGTGCATGAACTGTGGAAAAAATAGCCGAAATATATCTAAAAAAAGGGCGCCCAGTCTGCGCAAGAAATGCAAAAAAAAAATTATCCCGCGCTATTTTTACACCTGCATTATTATGGTTTTTATCCTGTTTTCGTGTAAAAAGCGAAAGGATGAAAGTCCTAATCCCCATGAAATGTTAATAATAACAGAAGACACTTCTTCCATAACTAGAACAACAATTGCTTTTTATATTATATGGCCAAAAGTGGCAGTTTTGGGGAAAAAGAGAGTTCTGATAATGCACTAAAACTGACAGATTTTCTGTTCGAAACTTGAATAATGTCATACAGTGAAACCTCTTTGAGCGGCCACCCCTCCGTTCCGAGAAAAATTGGCCGCTCTAAAGGGTTTTCGTTACAATTACAAGATAATTGCTATAATATATAATATAAAAAAGTCTGGCTCACATTTCTTATTTAAAATGAAGTTTTAGACTTATCTAAAGAGAAAATAGTACTTTATTTAATAATTTTTTACATTTTTTGAAAAAAGGATACAATTTGTGACTGTTTTAAGTTTTTACCATTTCGAAAAAAACCCATTTTTTCAAGTTCGTTTGCCAGTTTAAAAAGTAAATCTCTAACCGATGCGTTTGTTAAATGGAATGGGCGAACCCACCCGGCGACCGTTCAGAGGGGTTGGGTTGGGTTCCGTTGTTAACGTGCTGAACCCAACCCAACCGGGGGTACCAGAATAGACGCCTAAATCTCTAGCCGATGCGTTTGTTAAATGGGATGGGCGAACCCTCCCGGCGACCGTTCAGAGGGGTTGGGTGGCCGTTGCTAGGGGTTATTTTAACATTAGGTCTATGGGCCGAAAAATCAGTGCCACGAAAAATTGGCCGTTAAGAGGGGTGGCCGTTCGAAGAGGTTTCACTGTATATAGATAATTACACAGGCCTGCGATGAAAAAAATACAAGAGAATTGATAGCTGAACTGTATGTATTTTTTAGTGCTGATTTCAAAAAAAAAATTCTATAACGTCACGTTTTCTTGAAAAATTCAATTTTAATTGGATTTTTATGAACATTTACCATAACATTTTTTGAGGATTGAACATAAAAGAAAAACGTTAAAAAGAAGTTTCAAGGGAAAAAGAATACCTACTGATAAATAGAAACATTTTTTTGTTTTGTTTTTTGCTCAGTTTAAAATTTGTTTCAAACTTTCATATACACAAACGTAATATTTACTCCTCTTAGTCAATCGTCTCTATTATGTAAGTTGCCTTAATAAAAAAAAATTAAAATAGTATGTTGGTGATTTTCTGGATTAAATGGATAAAAACCACTCTTGCCAGATAGTACATGCAAAATTGTTCGAAAGAATTTTTTTCAAATAGGATATTAGCAAAAATATCGATATCGATTTAACAAAAAATCCTGACGTGGTGGGAAAAATGGAGGTCA
Source organism: Araneus ventricosus (assembly GCA_013235015.1). Classification (NCBI taxonomy): domain Eukaryota; kingdom Metazoa; phylum Arthropoda; class Arachnida; order Araneae; family Araneidae; genus Araneus; species Araneus ventricosus. The sequence continues at coordinate 7,009 of BGPR01049315.1, forward strand.
TTTTCGAAATCAGCTTACCAAATAACCTAAAAATCAGCGAAAACTTCTTTTGTATTTTTCAAAAACTTCAATTTCGCAGGCCTGTGTTAATAATATAATAGCACAGATCTGTCTCTCGGTAACGCTCTGACGTCACCAACAATAAAACTCGCGCCATAGCACTGCGAGACGTTAAATAGCATTATTTCATTGTCAGAGAACCTAAATTTGAGTAATTTTAAATTTAAAAGAGCAATTGTCGTTCTAATTTCAAATTTAATAGTTCTAAAGTAGTGAAATAAAATTTTCTATAGATTGGATATAAAATTTATCTCGCTATGATCAATAGTTCCCGAGAAATTTTAAATTATATTAATCCTATATTTCAAATCAATTTCTGTTTTTTAATAGAAAGTAATAAATTACGTCAGTGGTATATCGTGCGCGTGATATAGTTTGGACGCCACGATGCATCTGACTATTTATTGCAATCGTGATTATATAATTTGATAATATTTTTGGCAACGTTTGACGGGTAGAGAAGTGCTTTGTTTTGATTAGAATTTCGGAAAAGAATTCCTTTCAAATTTTAACTTTTGTCTTGCGTTTGACAAGCTGAGAATTTCATGGTTATTGAATTATAACAAAATTGTTAAACAACGAAAAATACTTCACATGGAATGTTGTTTACCAAGAGGTTTTTTGAATAAAGAAATATGTAAATAAAAAATATTTCCTGTCATAAAACATATATTTATTTTATTTGTTTTCAATCAATGCTAAACATTTTTCTCGCATATGTATCTATTTAAACACGTCAAATTTGACGGGAAATCTCTCGAATGAAGAGGCAATTTGAACCCGTCATACCATGACGGGTGATTTTCTAGTAAATATATAATAGCTTACTCCTCTCTGTGTATGCGCATTTAGAAGATTTATCAGTTCAAAACCGTATTTAAACGAATTTTGCTGTTATTGATTCCTGATTTGCAGTGAACTGTTTATGTGTAATATAATTTCTATTAATTTTATTCAAACTTTTCAATATTGTTAGTTAAATAAAAGTCTAAAATGTTTAAAATTAGATGGATATAATTTCAGCTTATTTGTATCATCATTTGGTTATGGAGTTTGTTTACATAATTTGGATATATGTCTGATAATTTTAGAAATCCACCATAATTTTAAATTTCTGACGATAAAAAACAATGAATTATTATTGTCTCTGCAGGTTAAGCACCTATTAGCCTATATAATATCAACATGGTCCATCTTTTTTGTTAAAATTTGGCTAGAGCGTGAATTTCAAAAATAAAATAGGTACCATGAAATATTACTACATTTTTTAAAAAAAATGTCTAATTAATTAACCTAGAAATATAGTTTCAGACAGTAGACGAGACCAGTTGGTAAAAGTATTACAAACGATTTGTGTTCTGAGTCTTATGTTTGATCAACAAAAAAAAGGTGAAATTAACTTAATTAAAAACAAGTCTGATAAAAGCAGACATCTAAAATGAAAACTTTTATTTTACGACGGCATTTTTTTTTAACTTTGTAGCCACCGGCAATCAAAACATTATCACGTTTGTAATTAAGGGAAGCCCGCCTCTGACATTAAAATTCCCTCTGGCACCCGTTTGAAATCAACTCTATGTTTGCACATGATAATAAAGCTTAATACACATTAAAGTATTTTATAAGTTACTAGCCGCCTTCGGCGACCAGCTTGTTCGCCGGGAATATAATTTCAACTGAATCTGTTATGCTTTATTTGATAGTCATGGTTCCATTAACAAAGTAATTTTAAACTTCAAATTGCGATAGGCACTTAACCCGTGATCTTTTCGTATCCTTGCTCTTGTTCTTCTCCTTGTCAACATGAAAGTCCCTAATGGAGTAACGTAACTGTCTGTGTCATGTAACATCTAATTAGACGTTGTCGGCACTAACTTTGCTTTCTTATTCCTTATATATATTCCTTATGTATTTGATTTCAGCGTTAAAATTACGCGGCACTTTTTATGTCCAACAGCACGTTAATTGGCTTAAAACAAGCTGTTAAAAAGAATTAAAAGGTAGTAACTATAATCATTCAGATTATTGGATTATTTCCTAAGAAAGTAAAATCCGGTAGGATATTACCATAGCTTTCAACAATGAAAGAGAAACGTGCAATTAAATATGTATTAAAAAATGAAAACGGTTTTGATTTCATTGTAATAATGAAGAGTATTGTTGTAAATTGTGCCAAAAAATGTATTTAAAAATTTATTAAAATTAGAGAAAAAATCGTACGGCAACTTAATTGATATCATTGGAAAGATAATTTTTTAAATCTTCAAATGGTGTAAAAATAATTTCTGTGTTATAGTTCTTTCGGAAATTATCAAGGAAAAACTCCAAAATTTTGCTTAATTGTTAATTAATTAAAATTCAAAAAAAGCGCAAAGGAGCACACTCCCATCCTCCATAGTATATTTGTGCCAAATTTCGTAGCTCTAGGGCCAGCGGTCTGTCCTATAGAGCGCCTAGCATACATTCTTCTTTATTATTAGTAGAGATAAACCTTAATACAGATATATGTGTTCTGCCTTTTTAACAATCGTCATGGAATGTGTATTATCAGCTACATACCAAAACTTTTAGAATAAGAAATGAATTCTCTTTCTAATGCAGATCTTTAGGTTTTTTTTCCCTTTTCATTGATGTAAAATTTGTTTTTATCAGCCGTTTAAGATTTTTGGCCACGATGCTGAGTTACGTAATCGTATTCACGAATATCTTAAGGCTATAAAATAAGAGCTGGTAATCCTTATTCTATTTACCAGTTTTATTCCGAAATCACAAGATAAGAATTGCATTTCGCAAAATCATGAGCCGAAATATCCTGCAATCGTGTACTTTTTCATGTTCATTATCCGGTTTTATATCAAACGGAATTTTTATTGAAGGCGATTTGTATGGGTAGCAGTGCAACAAAACAAAGAAGATATTGATCTCGCTCTTTTGAACAACTTTAGAGATAAATTGTAGTAATAACTGTAATTGAAACTTGTGGAGGGACGAGACTCGTGTTTATAAGAAATGCCGCTGTTGAAGAATTAATTCAATTTCAGGAACCATTTTATTAGATGACTAAGTTCCACGACACAGTACATTAAAAGGTACAAGACGCAAGACAGAGAACAACAACAACACAAAACAAGTACACAGTAAAAAAGAGAGAGAGAGAGGCATCATGGGAAAAAACCGGATGGCTCTAGTAGCGCCACCTATCATAAAAAGGAGAAGGAAGTGAATTGTAACCGCTAAAAACGATAATTTTGTTTTAAACTATTCTAGATAACTAGTTCAAAATCTGAAATAAATCGATCTACAGTAGAATTCTGCAGAATAAATTAAACACAATGTCAAAATGCATATTTATATGTGTATGATAACTTTGTAACACAGTTCTAGATTATAATTAGTCAATTACGATTATTTTTAACTTTTTACATCAGCAATTTTTAATGAATGGTATCACACATTCAAACAACCTGATAAAGCAAACGTGTGTACCAATTGTTTAATTTCCATTCGCATTTAGAAAAAAATATGCAAATTACACTTGATTGCTCGTGCAAAATTTTTCTGTCTGTAACTAAGTATATAAAAAAACCAAGTTTGCATTGAATTTCTTGGTAATTGGAAAAATTTATCATGTCTCATTAGTGAGATAAATTTTTTTCTACATATGTTCACTGATTCATATGCAGAGAACTTAGGCAATCTTTTGTGTTTCCTCTTGAGAGCGTGGATTTTGTAAGAAGTTGGAACACAATTAGCGAACATTCTCAAAAGATTGCTTTTGTGCTATAACTTAATGCTCCGTTGCATCCAGTGTTCGCTTTGAATTAGTCCAGTAATATTTGCATATCCAAGGACTTCAGCTCTATTGACCTTGTAACCTTTTCTAACCTTCTTGTTTTAGTTTTTATACTATATCATACACGTATTACAAGTTTTGGCCTGTTTGTAAAGGAGGGAAGATGTTCTTTCTCTATAAAACAATAGCGTAGTTAACGGGACCGTGCAACTGTCCCGTTTTGCCACTGTTTTCAAATTGTTTCACCAGAGAATAATATTATCAGAGCCGTTTTATTCATTGGGCTGTAGCCCAAGGGCGTCTAAAAATTTACTATTTTTTTTTAAATTTTCAATTATTTTATTTTTGTATTAAATAAGTATATAGAATAGAAGAGAATAGGAAAAATACTTTTTATATAATGTAACCGTTAAAATTAATCGTTTATATGATCGGAAGCTGGCTTGCAAAGTCCTCTTTTCGTGTATACGATCGGA
>BGPR01049316.1:0-11337 GCA_013235015.1 Araneus ventricosus
GTAGGATGGAAGTTTTTATCATCAGGGGATTTCTGCATTAAAATAGCTCCGTATCCCTCTAAGCTAGCGTCAGTGTGCAATTCAGTTTCGTAATTAGGGTTATAAATTTTTAATACAGGTTTTTCAGCTATCATTAATTTTAATTGATTAAATGAGATTCTTTCCTCTTCACCAAATTTAAACTTTCGGTCTTTCTTCAAGAGATCGATTAATGGTCTGGCAATAGTGGAGTATTTTGGGATAAACTTTCGGAAATATCCGGTGAGTCCTAAGAAACTATGAATTTGTTTTAAATTAGCTGGTTCCGGAAAATTAAGGACAGCTTTAGTTTTTAGAGTAGATGGGAAGATTTTACCATCTTCAACGACATGGCCCAAGAATTCGATGCGCTTCTTCAAAAAATGAGATTTGTTAAAGTTGATCTCTAATCCATATTCACTAGCAATGCTTAGAACACGTCCGACTCGTTCAATTCCTTCTTCAATTGAGGAAGATAAAATGATGATGTCATCCAAGTACGGGAGAACAATACCATCATTAATTAAAGGTCGAAAAATGGTGTTAATGTACCTTTGAAACACGGCTGGAGAATTACATATTCCAAAAGGGACTTTAAGAAATTGATATTGGCCTTCATGGGTAACGAAAGAGGTATATTTTCTACTATCTTTGTTTACATCAACATGTAAGAATGCATTCTTAAGATCTATAGTACTGAAGACGCGTGATTCTTGCAATCTGTCTAGAATATCCTCGATTAATGGGAGGAGAAATCTGTCCTTTACAACGACTTTATTTAATTTCCTATAATCAATGCAAACTCGAGGGGTTCCATCTTTCTTTCGGACGATTACCACTGGGCTACTGTATTCTGAAGAACATGGTTCTACAATCCCTTGTTCTAACCATTCAGCTATTTGAGTTTGGACAATTTTTTTCTCTGAAAATGGTAATCTACGAGGTTGATGGGAAATAGGTTCATTACTTTTTACCAAAATGTTCAATTCAACATTTGTTGTTTTAGTTTTGTGCGGTACGTAATTTAAAACTGATTGTTGTACCTTATCTTTAAAAATATTTGGAACGTCAGGTCCAATGCTTAGTTCAACTTCGTTAGGGGTTACATCAATTGGTAGGACGGATAATGAGTGAACTTCTTCTATACGCTGAAATTTTTCTTTAATCACAATTCCATCTTCATTAATTACCGTCTCACCTTGCATTAATACATTCATACCAACAATCACATCATAAGACATAACATTATTTTCTACAACATATATATCTGCATTACACTTGAAATCATCAATTTTAATGTTACCCTTAAAATAACCTAATGGGTTTACTTTGCATTTACCAAATCCACTTAAAGAGAGATTCAATGGGTACAATTTACAAATATTTAATTTATCAAACACTGATTTACGAAGCAATGTTGCTTGACTTCCAGTATCGATAAGTGAATTAACGCTTATATCTTCAATTGTTACTTTATTGTCAAGCCTTGGTTTGAATTTAACGTCTAAGGTGGCTACTTCTGGTTTAGACTTCGTTCTATCACATTCTGAAGCTTTATGTCCGAAGGCTCCACATTCAAAACATTTAAATCCTTTATCCTTATGTACACAGAATCGTGAGATATGATTTGGGTCACCACAGTTAAAACAAAATTTACTCTTGCGACTTTCAAAATTATTATATTTCATTCTTTCAAACCCACCACTTGATTTTACTTTATTTGCACTTTCGTTTTTAGAGTTGAATCTATCATCATGCACTTGTTTCGGTTTTAATTTATCAAAAGAATTAAATCTAGGATTGGAATCATATCTTGCTTTGGTTTTATCGAAAACGGCTTTACTTTTCGCGTAATCACTCTTTATTACTTCATAAACTTTAAGTTTTTCTTTAAATTCAAATAAATCCTTACATCCGTACAAAATTGTTTTGTTTTCTTGCCTATCATTGATACCTTTAATCACATAATACATTAAAGCGGCATCTTCAATTTTACCAGAACTGCATAATTCTTTCATTTTTAAAAAGTATTCTGGAGCGGATTCAGAATCCCTCATTTTTCTTTTACTCAAGAGTTCATGCAAATGAGCTGAATTTATCTCAAAAGAAAATTCATCGATCAACGCTTGTTTCAAATTTTGCCACGAATTAATTTGTGGTTCCATTCTTACAAAAAGAGCAGCAGTTCCGCCAAGCGACCTTTTAGCAAAGATAAACTTTTGTAAGTCTGACAGACTAAACAATTGGGAAATGTTTTCAAAGTGATCTAACCAATTAGCTATATTTTCATGCGATTCTGCATTAAATTTAGAAATGGCACTTTCGATATCGGAATAATTTATACCAGTATTCTGAGCGACAGAGCTTCTATACTTATCAACAAATTGCATATCATAAATCTTATTTGCATCACACTGCGTATTACACCGCGCTTCACACTGCATGGAAGAATCTCTTTTATTTGAACTTTCACCTTCGAAAGAATCGCTTTTTTTATTTTCTTTTTCGAAATCATTCGTCGTTTCTTCGTCATTGTCTGAGTCATCTATATCTGCCCGCGAAAATTCAGCTAACGCTTCAAGGTTACACAAGAAAGAAAGAATTCTTTTTGATACTTCCGGCTTTGGGCCATCAAATGAAATATTTAAAATATTACATATCGTAATGAGTTCGTTCAGCGAAAATAACTCATCTACACTTTCTAACTTTTTTTTAAATTCGTCACTTTCGACTTGAAAATCAAATCCAATAAATTCTCGTATTCTCTTTCGATTTGATCTATCGCCAAGAGAATCGAAAAGGAATTTATTCAAAATCTTTATTTTTTCTGTTTTACAATTCTTCAATGCAGTGCTAATTTCTTGAATATCATTTAAAGTAGTCATTTTAACAAAATGAATGCTACTTACCCCTTTCAGAAGAAATTATATAATCCGGTTTCGTAAATAATCAACAATGTCCACTTTCACAGTTTTTTTTGTCACAAAGTTTTTTTTTTTTTACAAAGTCACAGTTCCTCAATTATCAGTTCAGTTCATTTATAATGCGTCATATCCTTATTAATGTTCATTCGTCTACATCAATCGTCAAAAATATTTGCGTTTCATCAATCATATTGCATTCTATTTATCATATTGCATTCTATTTATCATATTGCATTCTATTTATCATATTGCATTCTATCTATCATATTGCATTCTATCTATCATATTGCATTCTATCCCACTTCTGAATTGTGGGTGTCAGGGATGGCCAACTGAAGACAAGTTCTTTCAATGAAAAGATTTAATGACGATTTCTAATTACAGTTAAATGGCTTGATAAATGAAATGATTAGCTATGAATTAAAATTAAATGAAATTAACTATGTACAGAAAACAAGAACACAATCAACTGTAGCTGCAGAGGTTACACATCATTGCGTCGTTAAAATTGTCTGTTGAGCAAGCGTCGTTCTTTTTCGAACATCCCGTCTGGATGTCACAGCGTCAACTACCGGGTTCTCCTTAGATCCGCTAGAGGCGCGGCGGGAATGACGTGGGCTGCCATCAGCCTGGCACCACATATATATATATGATTTTAAATAGATAAAGAAATCTTTTTTATTCAATACCGAGATTTTTTGGTTTGGAATTTAAAATAATTAAGTGACAGTTATATCTTTCGGTCTTTGATTCTATCTAGTGGGTAGGACATCGCAGTATCCAAGTACCCAAATTTTATATTTAACAGGAACCAAGTTTCAAAATTGTTTTTTAATAAATATAGTTTTTGTTTTTCTTCACTTAAATTTCATAAAGGTAACTTATTCATTTATAAAATGGTAAATGAGCTCATAAATCATCAATTTATCTTTATGAAATATAATGAATTTTACCATAAACTTATAACCATTTTATAGCCATTTAAGTTTGGAGCTGGAATAAGCAGTGTCTACTCTTTTGTCCCAAAGGATAGAATGGTATATTCTAATAACAATACAGGCAAAAAAGAAGGAAACTATAGAATTACTCTCCCGAAAAATTTTAAAAACAGTATTTTAAGGCAAATTAAGATAATTATTCAAAAAAATATTATGTAGTTTTTTAAGCTCTACAAAGTAAATCTTTTTTTTTTCACTGTTCCTTTCTTTTAAACTGTTCTGTTCTTTAAAAAAAATGAGAATGGGAATTCTAAAGCAAAGCAATATGTTTTATATATAATATGACTAATGAAAAGTGTACCATAAAAAATTTGTTTACTAATTTAGTTTATTCACATGTTTTCTGATATAAAAAATATAATTAAATAAACATTCTTGAATTGTAATAAAACAAATTACAGTGCTAAAGGGTAACAAAAAATGAAATTAAACTTTAGAAGAAGATACAAAAATAAATATTATATCAGATATATTAGTAGCAGCAATGAAATGCTACTTTTGAAATTCGGAGTAAAATTTTATGAACACAGAAACAGGTGTGGAAAGACATAAAATTACTAAAAAGTCACACTTTTCTTGCTTTTAATTTTCAAAATTTGTCTGTAATTTTTTCATAATCGAATTCCTGTACTACATCATTTTCAATAAATAAAAGTGACAGTTCATTTAAATGCGGTTGGCTCATATTATTCCGCAAATAGTTCTTGACGCGTTTCAGAACTGAAAACGATCTCTCTCCGCTTGCATCACAAATTGGTAGAGTGACAGAAAAATTTTTAAATTGTTTCCACATTGGGAAATGTTGATTGTAGACCATCTTTAATCAATTTGTACATATCCATTGGATTTGTTACTTTTTCATTTTTGTGTATTTAATAAAATCTTTCACTTCGTCCTTGAAATAATATGCTTCGATATCATCAGTATATTTTGTGGTTAAGTTTTTTACGCAAGTTTCAAAACCTTTTTCTTCTAATTTACTGTAAAAAAAAAAATTGAAAGTCATTTAGAATATTGTTATAGGTAGTACTTCTGTGCGTAAAGCAGAAAAGCATTCCTGTTGTCTTTTATTTTGAATCCACTCAGGTTGAATGACGCCTTGAGAGAGTTCATCTGGTGGATTCTTTCATCCGTTAACTTGTTCAATCTTTATTTCTTAATAAATTTTTATTTCGTTTCTTGATGATTTATTACATTTATAATAAAAATTAATGTAATATAAATTAACGTATTTATTATAATAATGAATCATAAAATACCTGTTATAATAGCGAGCAAACATAACTTAGCTTAAGACAAATTTTATAAATGTGTAAACAAGTGCTTTAACTTTTTTATAATTTAAAAATCAACTTTATTTAAAAACATAATTTACGAAATCATTTACTTCCTCAAGATTTAAATGCATTTAGAAATAAAACTATGCATGAAATGATTTGAAATAAATTAAAGATATACCCAATGAAATGCAGTAAAACATATTCTGAATCAATAGCCATACAAACAAAGGCGTACAAATCTTGTGTAGAAGTTCGGTAATTAAATCAATTTCAATAATTTTATGTTAAAGAGATTCGAATTGACATAAGCAATATAGAAGATTCGAGATGCAATGGAATATAAAATATTTAATTTCTTAAAGTTTCTTTCTTAGTGAAAAAAATTTGAAAATTCTTACTTTTCTCTTCAAAAATCTTTTATCTTTAAAAATAAATATATAATCAATCTTTTGACTTGAACGTCCGAATTAAAATTTCTTAGCGAATTGCGAAATGCACTAAAAAAGGCTTTTAGGTTACAGTATTCATTTTTACTTTTGGTAAGAAAAAGAATTAAGAAGAACTGAAAAAAAGGCTATTTTCCCTAATTATGAATTAAAATCATCACTTTATAACCGCAACGTCGTGTAATGCTGATGACATATCGTGGCAATCCCGAAACGAGTTTTAGTGATAATAAGCATACACTGAATAAAAATTATTTAGTGTTTAAATAAATGGCAGCATTCGCATTGAAATTGAATACATTTTTGCATTCTGATCGCTGCGAATCAGATAAATCTTTTAATGTTTTATGACAGAATTATTTTACTATTTTCATTATTGTAGTTACTTTTCAACCAACGCGGCATACTAGTGGTTAGCATCTACAAAAGTATCTGGAATTACATACAAATTATATTTTTATTCTTTCAATTTTTAAGTTATAAATAGAAATGTAGGTACTCCCCTGCTTTTCTGTTGATATTGATTTCATATTTGGTAGTCGAACATGGATCTTTTGACCACCCACTTCCATCTTAAGACACTATAAGGTCTCTCTGAGAAAGAAAGAAGAATTTTTCCTTTCTTTTTACAGGATGCGTTACTCACGTCCTACTTTCTTCTAACTAAAACAGAGAAGTACAACTTTTCTCTCCAATTATTTTCCACGAAAGAAAGACCAATAAGACTGAGGCATCTCAACTAAAACGTTGTAAGCATGACTATATAAACGGGCGCCCGCCCCAGGGATCGCCTTTTCAATAATGCCAATTGATTTCTTCAAGGGGCAAAATTTCTATCCCCCTTACTCTCTAGTAACAGTTCCAGAAAAGAAAAACGTTTCTGTTAAAGATAGGCGAATTCCCTTGTTTCTCAGATTTATGGACAGTAAAATGAAACTACAGAAAAAAAACATGTCTTATAGCCATCTCTCAAAAGAACTGCACTCTTTCACACAAAGAGATGCAATCCCTTCAGTCTTTCCGGTCGCTTCCGATACCAATAAAAAAATCTAAACGAGTACTTGCGGCTGGACTTTGCACAGAAGAGATGTCCTGTTCCAATAGTCGGAAGGTTGCTCGAGGGTTTCTACATCGGTTTCAACGTTTTGGAGAAACATCGGTAAATGCGGGTGGTCGAATTTCGACAGCAATAAATCCCCAAGGTTTATTTCCTCCCAATGCTTCGTTCTCTGGCCCTGGCTTCGTTTCACTCCTTTATATTTTTAAAGAGAAGAGGAAGAATCTTTTCTGTGAATTGAATTAAGGCTGCAATATCGTAAATTCGACACATGCTCAGCACTGCGATGCATGTTGCATAGATTTTGAGGCCCCCCTAGATTCTCGAAGCACGAGGCGGGCGCCTCTAACGCCTGTGCGGAAAACCGCCACTGACAATAATATCAAAAGAATTCGTTATGGATGATTATATGGATGCAAATCTTCAAAACACTATTTAAGATGTAAAAAGTAACACTATTTCATAAAATGATATTGAAAATTGTGATGAGAAAACTGAAGCATTACTTTATCAGTGCAATAAAAAATTAAAGAAATATGAAGGACGAGGCTCTATAGGAAAATTATGGATTCAATATTTTCATATGGTATCGATTTCAAAGGAATTCATAAGAGCTGAACGTATGAGAGATTGGCAAGCTCATTTCAATTGCGTTAAAGAAATATTTCCTTATTTTCACGCATCAGGACATTTTCCTTATGCTAAATCTGCCCATTTATATCTCCAGGACATGCTGCAATTGGAAAATGTGATTGATCCTATTGTTTTTAGAAGGTTTATACAAGGATTTCTCACTGTTAGACGTTCTGCTAAATTCAGTTGAGGAACTTCAACACATATGATCATTGAGCAATCACTAATGAAATCAATGCAAACAGATGGAGGTATTTCTCGAGGAAGAAATACGCAAGAGAGTGTCATAAGTAAATGGGTTTATAGGCATGCATGCAATGAATACTGTATGTGAGGGATTGGAAGATCTTGCTAATGTAAAAATGGACACAACAGAAAACACGTAGATGCAAGTGATTCATGTGTAAAACGATTTACTGAAGACATTAAAAAACTTCTTGAGTGGTTTTTATTTGACCCTTTTCCTGTGGTTGAAAAGACTATTTCCATTGCAAGTGGAGTCGTTGGCGATGAAAAAATTAACTGTCATAATGCTCGTGAAGTTGGAATTACTTCTATGATTAGAATGTTTGTCCAGACTTTTAATAACATTAAATTGAAACGTGTTGATAAAGTACTCCATCTTTTAACTATCAGTAGCGCTATAAAAGTTCCCGATGAGAAGGTACCAATAGATCCTGTATTATTATTTCAACGCATGAGTATTATTAAGTCCTTTGAAGATGAACTTCAAACATTCTTCAAATATGAATTAGCTCCTTATCCATTATCACTCTTCGATGCAATTGGAATGCGCAAAACACAAAAATCAGCCACTTATGATTGCTTACAATGTGTAAATGTTGAAATTGATAACTCAAATACTACCTATATCATCGATGGAGGGTATCTTTTACATTGTGTTGTGTAGGATCGAGAAGAAATATTCGATGCTATTTTTGAGAAATGCGTTCATTATGTACATAGACATTTCGGTCATAACGTTATTATAGTATATGATGGTTATTCTGATTATACGAAGAATATCAAATTTGCAGAGCAACATCGTCGGTCTACTAAAATATCTTCACCTTCTGATGTCCTTTTTGACCGATTTATGACTGTTCCAACAAACCAGCAGCAATTTCTTGCTAATACTCATAACAAGTCTCGCTTCATTTCAATGCTATCTAAAAGATTAAAAGCTGCTGATATTTTTAATAATATCAGCTAATAACGACGCTGATGTCCTCATAATTGAAACAGCTTTAGAAAAGTTCAATACAAATACAACTATTGTTGTTGGTGAATATGTCGATTTGTTAATAATACTGATTGCACGAACTTCTACTGATCGAATTATTTACTTTTTAAAACCTGGCAAAACTGAAATAGGAACAAAAATGTATTCATCACAAAGTCCAAAGTCCTTCATATCCAAATTGTCAAGCTCATATCTTATTTTTACATGCAATAACTGGATGCGATACTGCGTCAGAATTTTTTAAACGAGGTGAAACAAAAGTATTTAAATTATTTGAAAAATGTCATGATTTAATTGATTGCGCTGAAGTATTCACAAATATCGGCTCTTCTACAGACATCATCGTCACAAATGAAACTCATTTTCTTCTTGCTATGTATGGAGCGCCAAAAAAATTGATTTCATAGACTAGTATAGATATTTAAGTTTTGTGAAAAATACACGTAACAATAAACGTGTACAGTTACCCCATCTTCCTCCAACATCTGCTGCTGCTTACCAACATTTATGTCGTGTCGACTATCAAGCCCAAGTATGGCTAGGTAACGAACTGGACCCTGAAAACTGGGGATGGGTATTGAAAGATAACAGTTTGGAGTCAATTCAGACTCTACTTCTGCCTGCTCCAGAAAAAATTCTCAATACTATTTTTTTGTAATTGCAAGAAGGGTTGTAATTATAATTCTGGCTGTAAAAAAGTCGGGTTGTTTTGTTCACAGGTATTTAGTAATTGCCAAAGCAAGTCTTACTCCAATGTTGAATCAAATACAACAGATGAAGATGCCTATGATATCAATGAAGATATATCTGATCCACCTTTTTTCTTAGAAAGCGAAGAAGAACATATCAGTATTGAAGAATTTGAAGAATATTTAGATGACAGTTGAAGAAGATTTTTTGAAGATTAATTACATGACAGTTTGAAGATTAATCATAGCACAATTTTTTAAAATAAATTGAAAACCGTATGATAAAGTTTGTTTCATTAAAGTAGATATAAAAAAAACCTCTTTTGTACAGAATTGCATAATTTACAAGCTTTGTATGAACTATTTTTACGATAGCACTTACCGTTTAAGAGATATTTGCGAAAAACCGACTTCTCGACCTTCGACCTTGCATAAAATTTTTAACCGAGGTGGGATCGATGTGGACTTTTGACATTTCATTTATAATGATGTATTTAAGGTCTGTACTGATTTTCAGCTCTATGCAAATTTTTCCGAAATTTCAAGTTTTTTTGTCTATTTTGACTGGACTATATCGGACACTTCGTATTTCAGTGAAAAATTGAATTTTTGCGAATCTGCTAATGGACTGCGCCGATTATAGATTTATCTTAAAACTTTAAAATGCTCAGAATTTTCGCTTATTCATATTGATTTTGAGATTTATCTATTATTATTATTAATCAATGGCCAGTTTACCTAAGGTTAGGGTTTCTAAAACTTTTGAGTACTTTTTAAAGAAATTTAATCTTTCAGAAATAAATTTAATTGTAGTATTTATAATGCCAAAATAAAGCAAACTGACCCCGTAACATACATTGACGTCTCTGACACGTGCATCGAATTACAGAAATTTTCTATTTAAATCCGTATTTAAGGCAACGTAACAATTAATTTTAAACACAGAAATCACCTGGATACGCTTAAATATCTCGAGTATACTTTTCCATCATAAATAGATTGAAATAATAAAAAAATATTCCAAATGGGTGGTGGCATGTTATTAGGAAGTTAAATAAAGTCCTATGGAAAGGGTTCGAATAAACATTGTTTGGGAAATAAATTGGAATTTAAACAAATAAAGAGTTTGGCGACACAACTGCAAAAAAGCTTCATGGACCTTCCAACTAGCTGTAATTTGCAGATGGAGTATAGAAGCAATCAAATGTATATGTCCTGTTAATTTGAGAAAAACATAGCATGAAATAAAATTGGAAAAGATAATCTATATTTAAATAGTTTTGTAAAAACTATGTTAAATTCGTTTCAGGCAAGCAAGCAAAAGAAGAAAAGGAGTGGAGAGTATTTTTAGTAATAAAACAATCTGATTTGTTATTTCTGGCACATAAAACCTGAAGTGTCAGTACTTGCACTTGTTGATGCAGTTAAATCTCTCTAAACCAGCATGCCCGAGATCTCCTTGCTGCTAGTTTACCATAATCGCAAGAAAGCATCACCCAGCCCTGCTTTAACAACCGGGTCTACGTTGATTGACCAGCAGCCACGACTTCATCGGGCACTGTGCTCCCCGCATAATAGCTCCCACTACCAGCAGGTCATGCGACGACCCCCGTTTTACTGGGGTACGACCCGTCATCGGAGATGGGTCCTAAAAGCCACACCACCGTTGTTATACCCACGGGGAAGGCGAGTTCTCGCTTTCTAATCCGGCGGCAACTCATCCATTTACTAGCGGTGCCCCCCGTAGGGTTTCGAGAGATTTTTCCCGTATAATTAAATAGAACTCCCGTATAATTAAATAGAATTCTAGAACTTACCTGCTCATGTTTCGTAATATCGCATGTTGAAATTACAGCTAGAAAGTCAACTGGACATGTTTTTAATATAATGGCCACAAAAAATAGAAGATTTCGATAATCGTACATATTGTTTAAAAATTAATGCTCATACAGCAATTTTATATTTCGGGAAAACATTATTAAGCAATGCTTTTAAATTAACTTAAATATTGTCGCATGAAAGCCTCTCATATCTTAGCGTGGAGACATA
>BGPR01049317.1:0-11337 GCA_013235015.1 Araneus ventricosus
AGTTCACTGTTGTCGGAGACCGAAGTCACACAGTTGTCAACGTAGAGAGCCTTTTGAAGTTTATTTGCCATCTCTTTCAGTTCTTTCGGTACATGCGAAAGATGATAGCCCAGTACAGCTCCTAATAAATAGGGGCTGCACGTGACACCGAAGACAACTCGATTATGCCGAAACTCTTGAATTTTTTCATTTTCCCACCATAAAAATCTCAGGAAATCTCTGTCCGGTTCCCTTAGTTCAATCTGCAGGAAGGCTCGCTCAATGTCTGACGTTACCCCGATAGCATTTTCTCTAAACCGTAATAAAACTAAGGGTATTTGTTCAATAAGGTTTGGACCACTGAATAAACAATCATTCAGGGAGGGGGCTCGGCCTGTTTTGCTTGATGCGTCAAACACAGGTCTAATTTGAGTGGTAAGACTCTCAGGTTTGAAAACTGGATGATGAGGCAAGTAATGACTTCTTTTATATAAGTCATTTTCGGGCACCTTTTCGATGATCCCTTCATCTAACCAGTCTCTAAATATCTGGTCATAAGCATGATATTTTCTTAAATTTCTCAATTTCCTTGTGACGGAAAACAATCGAGTTTCGGCAACATGGCGATTTGTAGGAATTTCCGGAGGCTGTTTTTGGGTCCAAGGTAAACCTACTGAGTATCGTCCTTCCTCGTTTTGGGAAAGATAACTCAGGAATTGTTCACGAGCAAGTTCATCCTCAATTTCCTTGTTAAACTTCGACCATCGTCAATGATACCAATTGTTTCTAAATTCCACAAATCACTAACTTTTAGGTTTTGGACAAAAAAACTGCTCGTCAACATTGTTGAAAGTTCTCTGTTTTCATTATTTGAAGATGCATGTTCGCCGCATATAGTCCAACCTAATTTCGTGTTGACAGCGGTCAAACCCCCTTTAAGTTGTTTCACTCCACCTGTAATTACCTTGCTATAGACATCACTACCCAGAAGCATTTCAATTTTGGGGCAGCCATCACCTAAATCTGATATCCAAATTTTATGCCTTTTTAATTCTTTTAATATCTGCTCTTTGGGCAAACGAGGCATATTGCCACATATGACCTCTTGTTCTAAGAAATCAAATTCAAACAAGGTACCTTTTCCTAATGGGGACAATTTTACACTATATTTTTCGTGGCATCTAGCATCTGTAGTAGCTCCCCCAAACAAGGTGTGCGCAATATTTTCTGAGGAAGTACTCTTCAAATTTAAAGCCTCGGCGGTGGATTTTAAAATATAAGATCGTTGTGATCCACTATCTAGTAAGCAGCGAACTTTCCTCTTGCTTACGCCGTTACTGATTTCCACAATCAGGGTCATCAATACTACCTCACTCATGCAAGAAGGTTTAGATAGATTGCTTTGCACAGATACAAGTTCCTGTCCCTGCGATTCTGGCTCCTTTTTTGCCGGTAAATCAGGGCATAATATAACAGGGTGGGATTTACCACATAATATACATCTAATGAAGGCTTTGCACCCCTTGGCAAAATGCCCCGGAGATAAACATTTGAGGCAACACTTCCCCTCCTTTAGTTTATTGACCCTTTCTTGTAGCGATAAGGATCGAGCGATCAAGCATTCCTTGCTTTCGTGAGCTTTAACCACAAAAGGCGCATTTATGACCTTTGGCTGTAAGCAGACCCCCTGCGGTGGGGACAGACCCCTTTCCTGCTTTTGGTTTCGCTCCCCCCTCCCCGCTCTTCTCTAGGGACAAAAGGAGTTCCAAAAGTGTTTCGCACTAACTTGACCCTCTCTTCATTTTCGACCTCTTTTCGTAAAAATTCTAACAAGTTGGAGAGGCGCGACTGAGTTTCATTCTCCTTGTCGTCTTTATTGAATTGAGGGCTTCGTTGCCAAGCACGCAAAATATCTGTCGATAGACAGGATTCAACCATAGGATACAGCCAGGCTGCATTTTTCTCTTGGTCCATGCCCATCGATTCTAGAGATCTAAGATGGGATTCAATTTTATCGAAGAGTTTCGATAATGATAACCTATCCTTTCCATGAGACTGCACATTAGACATTATTAATTTTAACAATTCTCTAACGTAAATTTCGGTCAACAGTTCCTTTTTTCCAAATCTATCTTTCAAGGCCGAGACGGCCTTTTGATAGTTATCTGAAGTTAAAGGGTAGCTTTCCATCAATTCCCTAGCCCTGGTACCTGGCAGCATTGACTGCAAAAGGTAATGGAATTTGTCACATTCTTCTAGGCTCTCATCTTCGTGAATTTTTCGAAATTGTGCCCAAAAAGACAACCAATTAATCAATTCCCCGTCAAAGCTTTTTATCTCAATCTTGGGGAGTTTATAACGTTTTTCTTTTACAGTAACGCTGCTTACGCTGTCTTCAGCAGAAATGCTGCAAGTCCTACCAGTGTTCTTTTCCAATTTTTCGTCCATAATCCCTGTTAAAACATGAAATTCGTCACGGTATTTATCGCAGCCTTCCATTTCTGCGCTTAACGAGTCTTCATCGGCGGCACTGTCGGCCAATAAAGCTATTATCTTATCGTCATAATCTTTTAAATTGCTCAAGTATTCTTGCAATCTAATCAATTTAACTCTTACAATGCCTTTATCCGATGCATCTTTCTTTAATTCTTCTTTAAGAAGATTAGCAGTTTTAGTGAAGTTTATACGGGCTTTTTCAAAGAATCCATATTCAATTTTTAAATTCCTAAACTACTCTCAATAAAATACCCCGAAATAATTCAGTGTATCTATACATATATCATTTCAAATTAGATATATACTTATAAAAATACAATTTCAAAATAATGCTCAATACTTTGTTTCAAATTTATATCTTCAAAATAATTCAATATAATAATGCCTTTCCTTAAAATAACTCAATATTTATACATAAACTCAAAATCAATATATATTCATAAAAACACATTCTATATACAATGTGTTATACTATCTTCGTATTCATAATTATTCAATATAAAGGCATTTTCTTAATATAATCCTATGACTATATTTCTCAAAAAATTCAAAAGTACACAAGGATATAGTTTCTTCAATAAGCATATCAAATTCATTGACCAAATATCTTCTTAAAATTTCTTCATTTAATAACAAGCAATAATAATTAATCATACACAAGATACAATGCAGAAAATTATTTCTTCTTGCAATCAAAAATTTATCTTTCTATAATTCTATAACTGCAGTATCATATCACTTGTAAAATACTCAGATATACTAAAAAACTCAAAAACTATATCCTGGCTGGCTCGCCACTTTGTGGAAAAGTTCTCTATTTCGCACAAGATTATCAGGAGAATTCTTAACTTAATTTGACTTAAAAAATGTAATAATTGATAAAGTACTTATCTACTTTCCAAATGATGACATCTAGTATTTTCAACATCTTTATTTCCTTGTCGACCTATACATACATATGTATACATACTAGCAGCAGATAATGGTACATTAATCAATCCTAAATATTTATGTTAATATGCCTCTCTTCGGCATTCAAACGAGTGCACATGAGTTCCCCCGCTCCACAAGCATGTGTCCTAAAAAATGCCTGACACCTCACAGTGGGAGCGTCGCTGATAGAACTAACCTTTCTCGCCAACAGCAAGAAGTCAACTTGCAAGAAAAGGTTAAAGGTCGAAGGAGGGTCCTCCCCCATCCGGCCAGGCCCTTACAGGGTTCAACGGACTGACCTCCCTTACTTTTGTGGGGGAGTTCGTAACACATACATTACTAGCAGAGTCAAGGATTGCCCGGATTTTAATTCTTTGATTATTTGCAGTAGGAAGATAAATTTCAGCGGTTGAAAAAAGTATATTTTTTCTTTTGCCATAATTACTCAAAACCGAAGCATTTGATTGCGAAGTAGAATCTTGATCGATTCGAAAGTTTTATTTACTTTTCCATTTTCCTTCGCGCATTCCGTTGAAACAGTTTTCGTGCTGTCGCCAGACTCGCAAATTAGTTTATTATGTCTAGCTCCACAAACGCATTTATATTGAGAATGGCATTCGTATTTTTTATGGTTCATCTTCAAACACAGATCGCAGATCTTATATAATCGAATTAATTTGAGTCTTTCTTCAATACTTAAATTTAAGAACGTATGACAACGAAATATTGGGTGCACAGATTTTTTACAGACGACGCAGATTTTGCGTTTATTTTCATTTATTATGAATGAATGCCTTAGATGATTTATTCGTAAAATTAGGAAGGTTTTTGTTTGTGCTGTTTTTAGCATTTCCGCTTGCTATGTTTCTATTTATAGATAGCAAGACTGATTCACGTTGTTCTAAGAATTTAATAAATTGCTCAAACGTAGGTACATTATTTGAAACATGAAATAGTTCAAAACTTTTTCTCGATTCCTTGTCAAGTTTTTGTATAAGAATGTTTATTAGAAGCACATCAGATAATTTATTTTGCTCATATTTAAGCGCTTTTAATGCACGTAAATTTTTTTGAATACAGTCTATCATGTTTCTAATTTCTTTAGCACTTTCACTTTGTATTTTTTCAAATTTCAAAATATTTTGAACATGAATGTCAACAATAAGACGTTCATTATCATAGCGAGTTATTAAGGCTTCGTATAATGATTCGAAATTATCAAAATTACTAGATAAATCACTAGCATCATGAGTCAGACAAGATCTGAGATAGTATAATTTTTGACTTTGACTCAGCTGAATATTATTTGTGATTAAATCATCAAATTGAACTTTGAATGAACTGAATTCCTCATATTTTTCTGAAAACTCAGGTAAAACTAAAAGAGGAATTTTAGTTTTTATTTCAAACTTATCAAGTGCGTTATTATTAATTTTATTTACTACTGTCTCAGAACTTTTCATACAAGAAGAATTAATAACAGTTTCCATTCTTACCTCCAATTTCTCGAGGCGTTCATCCATTTGGTTGAGCTCTTCATCGATGGTTACTATTTCTGCTTCTTTGACATTTGGAATGGCGTAATAGTTTCCTCGCAATTCTTCAATATTTTTTTGCAGGAATGTAACATTTTTAAGTTTAACTTTGAGCTCTACTATATCAATTTCGGTTTCAGTTTTTACAGTCTCGATATAAGTTTCGAGTCTTGTTATCTTACCTTTTAAGGCAGATTTCAATCTGTTATTGATATCCATAGCGCTGATGTAGGCTCCTAAGATCGACGGAGCCAAATGTTGTTTATTTTTGTTTTGTAAGTAGTTGACGGACCATCCGGCACTGATTCTTTTTATATTTTTATTACACAACACACCACACAACACACTTTTTACAATATTTACAATGCTCGGAATACTTTATCATTTTTAATACTTAATTGTGGGTTTCAATTGAGAGTTCCTTTATCCACGTCATTTGCAAATCATATTCAACTCATTACTGCCAAAGGGGAGCATCACTTACCGGTTGGGCGCATGCGCGACATTCCATTCCACTTTGCAAGTAGCACGCATGCGCCAACAGATTTGGTGCTTGTGTGTATTTTAAATGCTTGCTTTTTTGAAATGGTTTTTCGATTTAATGTTTTAAATTGAATAACTTTTTAATGTGTAATGTGCATAATATGACAGTATACGACTTTTAGAATCCTAGTGTGTCTTTTAGTGTTTTTGTGATTGTGTGTTTTCGTTTTAAATTATTTATGCGTTTGCAAAATTTTTATGGTTTTGTGTTCTCTCTATTAAACTTTTTTATTTTCTAATACATTTTTTACTTTCTTTATGATTCACTCATTGTGCCTTTTGTTCTTTGTTTGTTTGTTGTTCATTGCACTCTGTAAATGAAGTTTTCCCAGTAGTGTGCTTTTTTTTAAATAAATAAATAAATCACTTCCTAAAAAAGTGCAGCGGATCTTATTTCTCTACACTGTTAACCCAACTTGTTATCTCTTTTGCAGCAAAGATACAGCAGGTTCGGTCCTTTCAAGATGATCGCCCATATTCATGCATGCCAACTGCTACAGATTCTCCGTAGTTACTATGGATTTTATCGAAAATTTCTGCAAACTACGGATACAATTAAAATTTCTACGGAAACGAGTTTTCCTCTCTTGCGCGTAGTCGTTTTATTAATCACTAGAAGTACGCGCACTGCGTTGCCCGTGGAATCAGGACTTCAACAAAATGAGAAAAGAAAAACTCACCCACAATGACATGAAAATGTTTTGAAAACAAAAGATAAACATTATTGATTTTTAGGAAAACAGTACCGAGTACGTTAATCCAAAACTATATTAAAAAATTGCAATGTGAAAATCATTATTATACGGCAAGCGAAATATGCGAGGCAAAGAAACACGATAAGACACAGCCGAAAATAATTATCGAAAGTCATTCATTTAATATATCATCTCCGAGAAGAACGCGATAGTATATGACCTACCGCGAGGAAGGTCACGCATCAGCCAATGAAATTGCAACAATGCTTTCTGGGAATCGTCCGGAGAGTGTTTCGCTGAGAAATCTCGCTAGAAAAAAACTGTTTGAACTGATTAGGGAAAAATCATTTAAAAAAAACAACAACAACCGAAAAAGATATTTTAACTGTTCTTGTTTTAAATCCGACAGAAACGTTTCAGTTATGAGCTGAAAAAAATGAAAATGATAGAGTTATAAGAACGTCAGATGCTAGAATTTTAAAAGAAATCCTAATAAAAAATTACCGTAAAAGTGACTATTTTTCAAAAGTTTCTCAAAATTCAGTAAATTACGTTAGACGTTCGAAACAAACTTCATCAGAACGGAAATCGTTTTCTCTTTCCGATGGTGTATCTATTTTTTTCGTACATTTATCCGAAACCATGCTATTGAGAAATCAGTGCGAAAAATCGCCCAAAACAACACAAAATATTAAAGAAAAGATTTTCTAGATTCTTGTAATTCTGCAGAACTGCATGAAATGTTAAGTAAACGTGAATTAAAAGATAATGAGTCACTAGGAGAATATTTTTTGAAGATGAAACAATTGTGTAATCGTGATAATGTTAAAGATACTGCTTTGATGCAATATGTTATAAATGGTATACCTGATTCTGTTATTAGAAAATGTATTTTATATGGTTGACAAAACTTGTCAGAGTTTATGAGAAAATGAGATCCGACTACGATAAAGCCAAACCAAATAAACCAAAGTTCGGAAACGAAACTAAAGCTAGAATTAAAGCTCCGATAATCGAAAATAAAGATAAAATCAAGGATACTAAATTAAATAACATTCGGTGTTTCAACTGCGGTGCTCTCGGGCATAAATCAAGCGAATGTGAGAATAAAATTAAGGGAATCAAATGTTTCAAGTGTAATAAATTCGGGGATCATCTTGCTAAGGATTGCACGATTAAAAAAGAACATTCTAATGTTACAGTCGATAAAACAACCTCTTACGAAAATTTAACAACAAAAATTGTTAGAATAAACAATTTAAATATTGTTTCGCTTACTGATACCGGAAGTCAAAAGGCATTAATCAGGGAGAATATTTTTGACAAAATAGGCGAAATATCCGAATTGGAACAATCTAACATCAAACTTTCCGGCTTGGGGAATACATCAGTAAAACCTCTAGGAATATTTTAAATCAAAGTTCTAATAGATGATTTAGAATTTGAAGCTGAAATTTGTGTAGTAAGCGATTCATCTCTTTCTTTCGATCTCATAGTTGGTTGTAATGTCATAAATCAGTGCACTTGAATCATCTCCGGAAAAGAAATAAAATTTGCAAAATCAAACGATAATACTCTTTCGGATTCTTTTTTGATCAATGTAGCAGAGGTGATGACTCATGAACAGGAAATCGATTTAACGCATATTCAAAATAAAGCGAATCGAGAAAAAAATTCTTCTTCGTAACTACAAGCCAAATAAAATAAAAAGAATTTATGTAAAAATGAATATCCACTTAACAAGTGGTATACCAATAAATTCTTCCCCCAGACGTTTGCCCTTCATTGAGAAACAGACAGAGCAGTGGTTGAAAGAAAAAAATAATTTGCCCGAGTACATCAGAATATACATAGTTTCCGCAGTTGTTTTGGTTTTAAAAAAAAGACGGATCGTCAAGGTTATGCCTCGATTACTGAAGACTAAATAAAATAACAGTTGTAACGTTTTGGACAGCCAAAGACTCTGGGGAGGAAGGTCCAGAGCCAAGAAATACTCTTATTTCTAGCACGTGCGTGCAAGAGTTTTTATTGAATATTGATTAAATAATATATCTTGATTAAATAAGATGAAATTATTACATACATAATGATAGTTCAGGTACAGACGATTAGAGTCCTATACAGTGCTCACTAACCAACACAGGACCACTTCCACTAGTGGCCTAAAAAGAATGAAGTTGGTCTCAGTGACCCAAGTCTATCTTGTTACCAAGAAAATCGAGCCCTCGCTCGTCGCCGTCCTCTTGCTAAGAAGCCTTCCCAAAAATCCCCGTCTTCTCTTCCCTCGCACCTTCCTTTTTACTCTCTCGTCCTCCTCCTGGGAGAACGGTCCAGAAAAACCTCTCCACAAATCCACGTCAATTTTGTAAGTGGAGTCCACCTCAGCGAGCCCTTATTGGCTCCTTACATTTCCTGGGCTTGTCCTTTCGTCGCCAGCGGTTTCTCAGGCTCGAGATAATTGACCCTTTTCATCACGTCCACTAAAGAGCAGACCGAGGGCGCCAGACTCAAATCCAGCTCCCTTTGGCGGCGTTTTAATGAGGACTTCCCGCTGAGGCACCTGCTCTGTCCTGTGACCCATGGCGTGGGAAAAAAAGTTACCGCTAATGATCTGGGGGATCTTAGGGGATCTTACACAGTGCGCCAACATTTTCCGTTGCCTCTGATCGATGACTTATTGGGCAGATTGCAGTCCGCGTATGTTTTTACAACATTAGATCTGAAGAAGCTTTTTTTCCATGTCGACATTGACCCTTCGTCAAAGATATATACTTCTTTCGTAACGGATACTGGGCAATACGAGTTTAATAAGATGAGTTTTGGTCTGACTAATAGCCCAAGTGCTTTTCAAAGGTATATTTAAAATGTATTTATGATCTCATTAAAGAAAACGTAGTCATGAGTTATTTAGTTGATTTGATTATTTCTTCTCAAGATGAAGTTCAGGGTATTGAAAGATTAGAACGCGTTTTGCAAACAACAACTGAGTATGGATTAGAGTTAAATATTAAGAAGTGTCAATTTTTAAAACGTGAGATAGAATTTCTAGGTCTTAGAATTAAAGATGGTTAACTTTATGCTTCTCCTTTGAAAATAAAAGCTGTTATGAATTTCCCAGAACCAAAATGTACTAAAGATATTTAGGATTAACTGGGTACTTCAGGAAATTTATTCCGCATTATTCAGCAATAGCTAAACCTTTAAGTGACTTGTTAAAAAAGGACAGTAATTTAAATTTTGGTTTGAAAGAACGTGAATCCTTTAACAAGCTTAAACAAATTTTAAGTAAAGAACCTTTGTTATGTCTGTAGAATCCTAAAAGTGAAACAGAAATTCATACCGATGGATTTGGAGCGTGCTTGCTTCAAAAGTCAATAGTTGATAATCATTTCCACCCTGTGTATTATATGAGTCGTAAAACATCTGATACTGAACGTAAATATTCAAGTTATGATTTCGAAGTTATGGCTGTAATAGAAGCACTTAAAAAGTTTAGACCCTATGTTGTAGGCATGATTTTTAAAATAGTCGCAGATTGTGTTGCATTTAAACAAACAATGGGTAAGAAGGACATTTCATCGAAAATTGCAAGGCAGGCCTTAATGTTAGAGGAATACGATTATGTAATTGAACATCGTCAAGGAACGCGTATGCTGCATGTTGACGCGCTAAGCAGAAACCCTGTTTACATGATAATTCAAGTCAGTTTAACGTTACAGATTGTGAAAGCACAAAATTCAGATGAAAATGTTAAAGCAATTAAAGAACCTTAAAATTAAGAATCAACATGATGATTATATTATTAAAAGTTACCTTCTATATAAATCCATTATAGGATACGACCTTTTAGTTTTGCCAGAAGACATGCAAATGTCGTTAATAAAAAGTGCTCATGAGAAAGGATATTTTTCTGTTAAACGAACGGAAAACCACTTGATCAACGAATTTTACATTCCTAAATTAAAGCAAAAAATTCAGAAGAGCATTTCAAATTATATCACATGTATTTTAGCCAACAAAAAGCAAAGTAAACAAGGAGAATTACATCCCATACCTAAAGTCGAATTACCTTTAGACACTTATCATGTCGATTATTTAGGACCATTAGAAAGCACCAATAAGAACTATAAGCATATACTTTGCTTTATAGATTCTTTTACAAAATTTGTCTGGCTTTACCCAACAAAATCGACATCCAGTAAGGAAATTAAATTAAAATTCCAAAAATCCGTCTTCGGAAATCCTAGAAGAATAATCAGTGATAAAGGTAGCGCTTTTATGTCGAAAGAATTTGATGATTATTGTTCATCAGAATCAATTCAACATTTTTATGTTACTACTGGTCTGCCAAGAGCTAATGGGCAGGTTGAAAGACTAAATTCTACAGTAATAGCTATAATTTCTAAATTATGAAAAGATGACCCAACGAAATAGTTTAAATTCGTCCCTGAATTACAACATATTCTGAACTCTACTTATCATAGAAGTATTAACTTAACAACTTTTGAATTACTTGTTGGTGTAAGAATGAGAGATAAAACTGACTTTAAAGTTCGTGAACTTATTGAAGAGGAAATTCGTTCAAATTTTCAAGAATCGCTTGAAAATTTCAAAAAAGAAGCTAAGCATCAAATTTTAAAAGTACAAGAAAACAACAGAAAATCGTACAACTTAAGAAGACCCCCTCCCCCCAAAAAATAAAATAAATGATATTGTAGCTATAAAAAGAACACAACATGGCCCAGGATTAAAATTCAAGTCTAAATTTTCGGGGCCTTATATAAAATAACAAAAATAAATGATACCTAATGATACCTAAGATGTTCAGAAGATTGGTTTTGCTGAAGGACCGGTGCAAACCAGTACGTGTGCCGAATATCTAAAATTATGGTTAGATGAATGTGCTATCAAAATCATTTTCCGATGTTGTGTTTTATCCACCAATTATGACTTTTTTTTCCTAAATGTGACTATTTTGCGAAAGTGTTGTGATTACTAAGAAGGACTTTCCCCTCGACGAACATTCTCAACACGGAGCCTGTCGCAAGAGATGGCTTGTGTTCAAGACGTTTTCCCAAGACGACGTTATCATCCAGTCGGTTTCTCCCCTAAGACGAGTTGTCAGAATTTCTGCTGAGCGACGAATTTTGAGACGG
>BGPR01049318.1:0-11337 GCA_013235015.1 Araneus ventricosus
TCCGATCGTATACACGAAAAGAGGACTTTGCAAGCCAGCTTCCGATCATATAAACGATTAATTTTAACGGTTACATTATATAAAAAGTATTTTTCCTATTCTCTTCTATTCTATATACTTATTTAATACAAAAATAAAATAATTGAAAATTTAAAAAAAAATAGTAAATTTTTAGACGCCCTTGGGCTACAGCCCAATGAATAAAACGGCTCTGATAATATTATTCTCTGGTGAAACAATTTGAAAACAGTGGCAAAACGGGACAGTTGCACGGTCCCGTTAACTACGCTATTGTTTTATAGAGAAAGAACATCTTCCCTCCTTTACAAACAGGCCAAAACTTGTAATACGTGTATGATATAGTATAAAAACTAAAACAAGAAGGTTAGAAAAGGTTACAAGGTCAATAGAGCTGAAGTCCTTGGATATGCAAATATTACTGGACTAATTCAAAGCGAACACTGGATGCAACGGAGCATTAAGTTATAGCACAAAAGCAATCTTTTGAGAATGTTCGCTAATTGTGTTCCAACTTCTTACAAAATCCACGCTCTCAAGAGGAAACACAAAAGATTGCCTAAGTTCTCTGCATATGAATCAGTGAACATATGTAGAAAAAAATTTATCTCACTAATGAGACATGATAAATTTTTCCAATTACCAAGAAATTCAATGCAAACTTGGTTTTTTTATATACTTAGTTACAGACAGAAAAATTTTGCACGAGCAATCAAGTGTAATTTGCATATTTTTTTCTAAATGCGAATGGAAATTAAACAATTGGTACACACGTTTGCTTTATCAGGTTGTTTGAATGTGTGATACCATTCATTAAAAATTGCTGATGTAAAAAGTTAAAAATAATCGTAATTGACTAATTATAATCTAGAACTGTGTTACAAAGTTATCATACACATATAAATATGCATTTTGACATTGTGTTTAATTTATTCTGCAGAATTCTACTGTAGATCGATTTATTTCAGATTTTGAACTAGTTATCTAGAATAGTTTAAAACAAAATTATCGTTTTTAGCGGTTACAATTCACTTCCTTCTCCTTTTTATGATAGGTGGCGCTACTAGAGCCATCCGGTTTTTTCCCATGATGCCTCTCTCTCTCTCTTTTTTACTGTGTACTTGTTTTGTGTTGTTGTTGTTCTCTGTCTTGCGTCTTGTACCTTTTAATGTACTGTGTCGTGGAACTTAGTCATCTAATAAAATGGTTCCTGAAATTGAATTAATTCTTCAACAGCGGCATTTCTTATAAACACGAGTCTCGTCCCTCCACAAGTTTCAATTACAGTTATTACTACAATTTATCTCTAAAGTTGTTCAAAAGAGCGAGATCAATATCTTCTTTGTTTTGTTGCACTGCTACCCATACAAATCGCCTTCAATAAAAATTCCGTTTGATATAAAACCGGATAATGAACATGAAAAAGTACACGATTGCAGGATATTTCGGCTCATGATTTTGCGAAATGCAATTCTTATCTTGTGATTTCGGAATAAAACTGGTAAATAGAATAAGGATTACCAGCTCTTATTTTATAGCCTTAAGATATTCGTGAATACGATTACGTAACTCAGCATCGTGGCCAAAAATCTTAAACGGCTGATAAAAACAAATTTTACATCAATGAAAAGGGAAAAAAAACCTAAAGATCTGCATTAGAAAGAGAATTCATTTCTTATTCTAAAAGTTTTGGTATGTAGCTGATAATACACATTCCATGACGATTGTTAAAAAGGCAGAACACATATATCTGTATTAAGGTTTATCTCTACTAATAATAAAGAAGAATGTATGCTAGGCGCTCTATAGGACAGACCGCTGGCCCTAGAGCTACGAAATTTGGCACAAATATACTATGGAGGATGGGAGTGTGCTCCTTTGCGCTTTTTTTGAATTTTAATTAATTAACAATTAAGCAAAATTTTGGAGTTTTTCCTTGATAATTTCCGAAAGAACTATAACACAGAAATTATTTTTACACCATTTGAAGATTTAAAAAATTATCTTTCCAATGATATCAATTAAGTTGCCGTACGATTTTTTCTCTAATTTTAATAAATTTTTAAATACATTTTTTGGCACAATTTACAACAATACTCTTCATTATTACAATGAAATCAAAACCGTTTTCATTTTTTAATACATATTTAATTGCACGTTTCTCTTTCATTGTTGAAAGCTATGGTAATATCCTACCGGATTTTACTTTCTTAGGAAATAATCCAATAATCTGAATGATTATAGTTACTACCTTTTAATTCTTTTTAACAGCTTGTTTTAAGCCAATTAACGTGCTGTTGGACATAAAAAGTGCCGCGTAATTTTAACGCTGAAATCAAATACATAAGGAATATATATAAGGAATAAGAAAGCAAAGTTAGTGCCGACAACGTCTAATTAGATGTTACATGACACAGACAGTTACGTTACTCCATTAGGGACTTTCATGTTGACAAGGAGAAGAACAAGAGCAAGGATACGAAAAGATCACGGGTTAAGTGCCTATCGCAATTTGAAGTTTAAAATTACTTTGTTAATGGAACCATGACTATCAAATAAAGCATAACAGATTCAGTTGAAATTATATTCCCGGCGAACAAGCTGGTCGCCGAAGGCGGCTAGTAACTTATAAAATACTTTAATGTGTATTAAGCTTTATTATCATGTGCAAACATAGAGTTGATTTCAAACGGGTGCCAGAGGGAATTTTAATGTCAGAGGCGGGCTTCCCTTAATTACAAACGTGATAATGTTTTGATTGCCGGTGGCTACAAAGTTAAAAAAAAATGCCGTCGTAAAATAAAAGTTTTCATTTTAGATGTCTGCTTTTATCAGACTTGTTTTTAATTAAGTTAATTTCACCTTTTTTTTGTTGATCAAACATAAGACTCAGAACACAAATCGTTTGTAATACTTTTACCAACTGGTCTCGTCTACTGTCTGAAACTATATTTCTAGGTTAATTAATTAGACATTTTTTTTAAAAAATGTAGTAATATTTCATGG
This sequence comes from Araneus ventricosus, assembly GCA_013235015.1. Classification (NCBI taxonomy): domain Eukaryota; kingdom Metazoa; phylum Arthropoda; class Arachnida; order Araneae; family Araneidae; genus Araneus; species Araneus ventricosus. The sequence goes on from BGPR01049318.1 coordinate 3,025, forward strand.
TACCTATTTTATTTTTGAAATTCACGCTCTAGCCAAATTTTAACAAAAAAGATGGACCATGTTGATATTATATAGGCTAATAGGTGCTTAACCTGCAGAGACAATAATAATTCATTGTTTTTTATCGTCAGAAATTTAAAATTATGGTGGATTTCTAAAATTATCAGACATATATCCAAATTATGTAAACAAACTCCATAACCAAATGATGATACAAATAAGCTGAAATTATATCCATCTAATTTTAAACATTTTAGACTTTTATTTAACTAACAATATTGAAAAGTTTGAATAAAATTAATAGAAATTATATTACACATAAACAGTTCACTGCAAATCAGGAATCAATAACAGCAAAATTCGTTTAAATACGGTTTTGAACTGATAAATCTTCTAAATGCGCATACACAGAGAGGAGTAAGCTATTATATATTTACTAGAAAATCACCCGTCATGGTATGACGGGTTCAAATTGCCTCTTCATTCGAGAGATTTCCCGTCAAATTTGACGTGTTTAAATAGATACATATGCGAGAAAAATGTTTAGCATTGATTGAAAACAAATAAAATAAATATATGTTTTATGACAGGAAATATTTTTTATTTACATATTTCTTTATTCAAAAAACCTCTTGGTAAACAACATTCCATGTGAAGTATTTTTCGTTGTTTAACAATTTTGTTATAATTCAATAACCATGAAATTCTCAGCTTGTCAAACGCAAGACAAAAGTTAAAATTTGAAAGGAATTCTTTTCCGAAATTCTAATCAAAACAAAGCACTTCTCTACCCGTCAAACGTTGCCAAAAATATTATCAAATTATATAATCACGATTGCAATAAATAGTCAGATGCATCGTGGCGTCCAAACTATATCACGCGCACGATATACCACTGACGTAATTTATTACTTTCTATTAAAAAACAGAAATTGATTTGAAATATAGGATTAATATAATTTAAAATTTCTCGGGAACTATTGATCATAGCGAGATAAATTTTATATCCAATCTATAGAAAATTTTATTTCACTACTTTAGAACTATTAAATTTGAAATTAGAACGACAATTGCTCTTTTAAATTTAAAATTACTCAAATTTAGGTTCTCTGACAATGAAATAATGCTATTTAACGTCTCGCAGTGCTATGGCGCGAGTTTTATTGTTGGTGACGTCAGAGCGTTACCGAGAGACAGATCTGTGCTATTATATTATTAACACAGGCCTGCGAAATTGAAGTTTTTGAAAAATACAAAAGAAGTTTTCGCTGATTTTTAGGTTATTTGGTAAGCTGATTTCGAAAATGACCTCCATTTTTCCCACCACGTCAGGATTTTTTGTTAAATCGATATCGATATTTTTGCTAATATCCTATTTGAAAAAAATTCTTTCGAACAATTTTGCATGTACTATCTGGCAAGAGTGGTTTTTATCCATTTAATCCAGAAAATCACCAACATACTATTTTAATTTTTTTTTATTAAGGCAACTTACATAATAGAGACGATTGACTAAGAGGAGTAAATATTACGTTTGTGTATATGAAAGTTTGAAACAAATTTTAAACTGAGCAAAAAACAAAACAAAAAAATGTTTCTATTTATCAGTAGGTATTCTTTTTCCCTTGAAACTTCTTTTTAACGTTTTTCTTTTATGTTCAATCCTCAAAAAATGTTATGGTAAATGTTCATAAAAATCCAATTAAAATTGAATTTTTCAAGAAAACGTGACGTTATAGAATTTTTTTTTTGAAATCAGCACTAAAAAATACATACAGTTCAGCTATCAATTCTCTTGTATTTTTTTCATCGCAGGCCTGTGTAATTATCTATATACAGTGAAACCTCTTCGAACGGCCACCCCTCTTAACGGCCAATTTTTCGTGGCACTGATTTTTCGGCCCATAGACCTAATGTTAAAATAACCCCTAGCAACGGCCACCCAACCCCTCTGAACGGTCGCCGGGAGGGTTCGCCCATCCCATTTAACAAACGCATCGGCTAGAGATTTAGGCGTCTATTCTGGTACCCCCGGTTGGGTTGGGTTCAGCACGTTAACAACGGAACCCAACCCAACCCCTCTGAACGGTCGCCGGGTGGGTTCGCCCATTCCATTTAACAAACGCATCGGTTAGAGATTTACTTTTTAAACTGGCAAACGAACTTGAAAAAATGGGTTTTTTTCGAAATGGTAAAAACTTAAAACAGTCACAAATTGTATCCTTTTTTCAAAAAATGTAAAAAATTATTAAATAAAGTACTATTTTCTCTTTAGATAAGTCTAAAACTTCATTTTAAATAAGAAATGTGAGCCAGACTTTTTTATATTATATATTATAGCAATTATCTTGTAATTGTAACGAAAACCCTTTAGAGCGGCCAATTTTTCTCGGAACGGAGGGGTGGCCGCTCAAAGAGGTTTCACTGTATGACATTATTCAAGTTTCGAACAGAAAATCTGTCAGTTTTAGTGCATTATCAGAACTCTCTTTTTCCCCAAAACTGCCACTTTTGGCCATATAATATAAAAAGCAATTGTTGTTCTAGTTATGGAAGAAGTGTCTTCTGTTATTATTAACATTTCATGGGGATTAGGACTTTCATCCTTTCGCTTTTTACACGAAAACAGGATAAAAACCATAATAATGCAGGTGTAAAAATAGCGCGGGATAATTTTTTTTTTGCATTTCTTGCGCAGACTGGGCGCCCTTTTTTTAGATATATTTCGGCTATTTTTTCCACAGTTCATGCACCACTTCCTCCAGTAAAGATGCGCCGTTTCCATTGTTCTTGCACCATCTACAAACAGCAGTCATGCGGTCACTGCCACCGCTCAAACGGTACAGGTCGAATAATAATAATAAAAAAAAACATCAGAAAAACAACCCCCCACTCCACTAAATCCAAACAACGTTCTTCCGGTTACCCTCCAAAAATTACGTAATTTATGCGAGTGTGACGCTACTTTTGTGTTGTTTGATGGTATTCGATTTGCATGGTACATCACTTTTCTCAGTCTTTGTTTCGGCGCTCCATCCATCATATTCGAGAAGAAAAGATGTGGGGGAGAAGGAATATTTTTGACAACTGTAACTGATGCTGGACCATTCCATTATCGATGCTAGGAACTTGTGATGGCAATTCATTGAGTGAGTATTGTTATGCGCGCGAAAATGGAGTTGACAGTTTGACGGGATATGGATAATTGCACTTTAGAGAGGCCTTTTTTTAGGTTGCGGTAGATGAGAGGTCTATAGCTGCATTGAGAGTATAAATGATTGATCGCTTAATTCTGAAGTAAATGTATTTGAATTTAGGGAGTACGGGTCTTTTTACTTTCTCGTATACTAAGTATACAGAGAGAAAGTATTGTAATCGTCAAAAAAATTCGAACTCGAAATTTTGACGAATCTCCACATTTTAGACCTCCCTGAGTCCGAAAACACAATTTTGGAATTATGTCTGTCTGTGTGTCTGTGAACACCATAACTCAAACACTGTTACAGCTACAGGGATGAAATTTGGTATGTGGTCTTTACACATAATTTGTAGGTTTCTATCAAATTTTGGACAAAATCGGCCCACGGGAAGTCTGTCTGTATGTCCGTGTTAATGTGAACGCGATAACTCACAAACTTAAATAACTAGGTGGATAAAATTTGGTACACATTTTTATCATCGGGAATGTAGGTTTGTAGCAAATTTTGGACCAAATCCGTCAAAGGGTTGACTGTCTGTCTGTCCGTATAATTGCATACTTTTGAACGCAATAACTTATTTAAAAAATTACTTTGATAAATGAAATTTAGTATGTGGCCTTCTTACCTTAACGGTAGATTTGTATCCGATTTTTGTGTCAATCGGTTAAAAAAAAGGCGTTCAAATTGCTAATTTCGTTTTCTTTATCTTACACCCAGCCCTATTGGTAATCACGCCGGCTTCTAATTCCACTTCTAATTCCTCGGCTTCTAATTCCTCGTTTGACGACCTTCGGAAATCGTGGTATGACGTTTCGCTTATTTTTTTCTCCACTGCGTTAAGGGTTCCTGTTCGCGTTTCACAGCCTTCTAGCTTATTTTTTTTCTGGACATGTGTTAGGAGTATACGAGAAAGTTTAGGGGAGACCACTCCCGCTGGTTTTTGCCCAAATCCGTTTGGAAGTAACATTATTTAGTAAGTAATGATACAAGAGCATGCATCGACTAGATTCTAAAAGCCCTAAATAAGAAGATACCAAGATTAATTATCACTACAAACAACACTGTACAGAAAATACCAGTGGCCCTGACAAATCTCGGTCAGAATTTCAGAACATGGGAAACCAAAGACGCAAAAAAATTCCAATAATGATTTATGAAAAGTTCCAATAATGATTTATGGAAAAGTTCCAATAATGATTTATGGAAAAGTTCCAATAATGATTTATGGAAAAGTTCCAGTAATGATTTATGGAAAAGTTCCAATAATGATTCATGGAAAAGTTCCAATAATGATTCATGGAAAAGTTCCAATAATGAAAGCACAATGATTTATTGTTCTATCATTACAATTTGGCAGATTTCTGTCTAATCTAATAATAATTGATTAGCAAAAAAAAATGCAAAATAAATTTAATTTTGTTGAGGGGTTTTATTTTATCGTATACGAAGCATACAAAGAGAAAGTTTTGTAATCAACAAATAATTCAAATTCAAGATTTTCGTGAATCTCCACGTTTTAGATATCCCTATGTCAAAAAAAAGGAATAATAATATTTTTCTGCCAGAAACGCGGCAAGGCCGAGAAATGAAATTTGGTATGCGGTCTTTAAACCAAAGTTGCATATTCCTAGCACATTTTGGACAAATTCCGTTTAGGGGAAGTCTATCGGGTGAACAGGATAACTCAAAAAACAATAAGAAATATAGATAAAATTCGGTATGTGGTACCAAATTTTGGACATCAAAATTTTAAATCTTTACCAAAATTTGGAATCAATTGGTTAATGGGAAGATGTCCAAATGCTACTATATTGTCTTAGCCACGAAGTTAAACGCCAAATGTGCCTAATTTTGTAAGTATACGAGAAAGTCTAGGGTTGCCGCTGGTTTAGATACTAATTAGCAATTGTTATTTGATAACGTGCCGCTGTACCAAAAGCAAGTCGAAGCTGTAGCACGAAAGCGTTATAATCGGAACATTCAGCTGTTACGCATGCCTACCTCGGTAACCATCTGCTTCCAATTAATATGCTTCGTACGTGTCGGCGCACTTTGATAGTGAAGTTCCATTTCTGTATTTCAGAAGCAGTTTACGTTGAGATATGCATCTACAGTTCTTCATTGGAAAATACAGCAATTGTCCTGCTGCCACTTTCCATAGATAAATCTCATGACATTGCAAGTTTAAATAGGTTGCCATCAAGGCTGAAAGTTCGAAGTTATTTAACTTGCCACTTCCTGGTTAAAAGATCCGTGCGCAGAATGAAAATAAAAGTAATTTTATTGAAAATATAGATTCATACTTTTAAATTATACAGATAAAATTTGTGGAATTCAGTTTAGTGGAATTTTATTTGCAAGAAGTCTTACTTTAGTAACATACTTTCCTATTACGAATTATTGTTTTATCATTAATTTAGATAATGAGAATATTTTAGTCCCTCCTCTTAAATGACGTAAGATTTCTGGACCTATTATATATTTGTTTATAAATATCTCGCGACTTTTAACATTTCAGTGCGTAAGTTGAAAGCGATAAGTTAAAAGCTCAAACAAACACCTACTGCACTAACTAAGCTTCAGCTGATCGACTTGTAAAATTAATAAATAAAAACACAGAAAAGTGGCAAGTTGTTGCCGCAGAAGATCTCATTGTCGCTATCAGAGAGAAGTACGATCACAAAAAAGAAAACTACTGGAAAACATGCAAATATTTTCAAGACTTCAAACATCTGGATACAGTAAAGAAAAAAGATGAACTCACGAACAAGGAAAGGTGATGTTCTTTTAAGCAAATTTCGAACTAATATGCTTCCTACTAATAAGCTCCTTCATAGATTCAATATCGTCTCTTTTCCTAACTGTGAATGTTGTGTCCACGCGGAAGAAACTAACTATATCACACATTCCTTTTCATCGTCCAAGTTACCGTGATCCACGAGTTCAGCTCTTAAAAGAAATTCAAGATTTGAACCCTGTTTACTCCGATACATCCCCCCAAAGCCTGTCAAATTTGGACAAGAATGCCAAGATCAAGCTGAGAGCACTTGAAAAATTCTTTCTGTCTTACAACCGCTTCTAGTTCGCTTTTTTCCCTCCTTATTTTATTTGTTTAAATGTTTTCCCCCTTGCTTTTGCTATTTCTTTAAAAGACTTTTTTTTCATATTTTCGATGGTAAATCTGTTTAATTTGTTTCTCTTGTTGTAGCACTAGTAACGATGCTTTTGCTACAAGCAAAAGCTTGTAGCAAAAATTAACTTTTTAAATGTTTATTTTTTATTTTTTTGCAAAAACAGAAAAAAATATTTCCACAGGAAATTCTCCAGTCTGATTTACGCCACCCACAGTTCCCCCTTTTCCAAAAGAGTGAGTGAGTGAACAGAAGTAATTTCGCTTTCAAGCGCAAACGGTGCTAATGCCGGCGACGAAGCAAGACAATGGCAAACCAGCGGATTTCCTGAAAGGAATGTGTCAACCGAACGGTCCTGCAATATCGATCGGACGAAATAAAGCAGAAACAAAAGCCATTGTCATGAACCCAGAACGTGCAGTGGTCCAAAATAGCACACTCAAATTCGCCAACCTTTCTTCAATCAGACGTAGAAACAACAATGATAGTGGCCGTCTACTGTCAGTTTCTTTTAGATGGCTTTAATATATGCGTTGGCCGGAACATGTGGAGTGCACGGATTAATGCATCCACAGCCAAGGAAAGGTACAAATAGAATGCATGCGTGACAGCGGGAAAGCTTGGAACAATGACTGCGGAGACTGGTAAGGTTGGGGAAAAAACGAAGTTGAGATAGTGTTGTTTACATTGATATAATTGTAAGTCTGATTTGATGAGGAGATACTGCACTTTTTCGCTTGTTCGTTATTAGGAATTTAATTATAAACTGCCATGTGAAAAAGAAACACCGGTTTTAGAGACCTCACCAGTGGTGTAATCGCAAATTAAGCAGAGCCGGAAAGCTCTCACCTGGGTGACAAAGATCAGTCTATTTTCATGAGGTTTTTATGATTTTTTCTTATTTAGTTCTCGGAGAAAAAAAAGCAGAGCTCGAATGGCGTTCCTGCTCCACTACACCCCTGAACCTCACTCAGTCTGAAAGAAATACATTTCAGATTCATGTCTGATTGTCTGTCAGCACGATAATTCAAAAACGAGACAGGCTAGTAATTTGATACGCAGTATTTACATTAAAATTTTGGACGAAATCCACCAATAAGAAGCCCCGGAACGGCGTTCCTGCTCCACTACACCCCTGAAACTCCCTCCGTCCAAAAGAAATCCAATTGAGAGTCATGTCTGATTGTCTGTGAGCACGATAATTCAAAAACGAGACATGCTAGTAATTTGGTACGCGGTCTGTACATTAAAATTTTGGACGAAATCCACCAATAGGAAGCCCCGGAACGGCGTTCCTGCTCCACCACACCCCTGGACCTCACTCAGTCCACAAGAAATCCATTTTAGATTCATGTCTGATTGTCTGTGAACACGATAATTCAAAAACGAGACAGGCTAGTAATTTGGTACGCGGTCTGCACATTAAAATTTTGGACGAAATCCACCAACAGGAAGCCCCGGAACGGCGTTCCTGCTCCACTACACCCCTGAACCTCACTCAGTCCACAAGAAATCCATTTTAGATTCATGTCTGATTGTCTGTGAACACGATAATTCAAAAGCGAGACATGCTAGTAATTTGGTACGCGGTCTGTACATTAAAATTTTGGACGAAATCCACCAACAGGAAGCCCCGGAACGGCGTTCCTGCTCCACTACACCCCTGGACCTCATTCAGTCCTAAAGAAATCCATTTTAGAGTCATGTCTGATTGTCTGTGAAGACGATAATTCAAAAACGAGACAGGCTAGTAATTTGGTATGGGGTCTTTACATTAAAATTTTGGACCAAATCCACCAACAGGAAGCCTGTCTGTCTGTCAGTCCATGTGAATATGGGCAAAAAAATAAATATAAATTTAAAACGCAATGTGTATAAGATGTTGGACCAAGTCCAAGTACGTGTTTATTGATTGACGAATCTGTCTATTCGAGCATATGTGAACGCGATAAGTACGTGTTCATTGATTGCCGAACCTGTCT
>BGPR01049319.1:0-11336 GCA_013235015.1 Araneus ventricosus
ATGCTCTTTAGACCTCAATCAAGCACAAAATGCTCTTTAGACCTCAATGGAGCCAATTCAATTTATTGCACAAGTCATCTAAATAAGAAACTAAATATTACACTGCGCATGCGCCAGTCATCTAACATATTATGCTGTGTTTTCATTTTGCGCAAATTTATGAATTGGTTATTAATTTGGGGCATTCGGGCTATTATCATACGAGAAAAAATAGAAATGCCAGGTTTCCATTTAACGATCTAGTATCACACTGCTGAGCACCACGTGTAGACGGATGAGAAGCCACCGGATAAGTAAGCGAGGTCTCTCTTTCCTAGTGGATATAGTAAAAGTGTGGTGTTGAATTACATCTTTAAGTAAACTTAATTCAATTTAGGCGCATTACGAGTCATGCCACTAATCACTTCCAGCGGAAGAAAGACCATTGAGTCTAAGTGCTTCCAAAGACTACCACCCACATTGGTGAATTACCTCCACTCCAATGACAGAAAATACTTCCTGCGGGAGAGATTGGGCCGTGGCCGGTGATGGCCATTCGGAACTCACCCTCAGTTTCCGTATGAACGTCACGACGACTATCCAATGGCGTAGCGACCGGAGGAACAACGGGAGTCTTAATGCTCCCTGAGGCAGTTTTAGGGGGCGGTCATGGAGACCAAACAATAGTGCGATTTTGTCATTTTTTGAACCAAACATGATGAAGGGACGAAAAAAAAATATCATGCCCCGGCACCATTTTCCCGATTATGATTAGGGACGAAAAAATCTTATCCTGCCCCTGGTGCCACTTACCCCCTCCCTACACCACTGCGGCTTTTATCCAGATCATTACGGATGCTTAGTTAGTTCGGGACGAACTCACTTTTGGTTGGTTGCTTAAAAATACCGAGTTATTAAAAGCACGGCCTGTGCAGATCCGAAGCAACGTTTTAAAACCTACATGCCGCTCCCCGCCCCATGTGCTTTTAGACATAAAGGTTTTCCATAACCAGTGGCGAATCTAGGATTCGAGGGGGAGGGGGGAGCTGAGGGCATAAAAATTTTGTATCGTCGTGACGAATGTCAAACCTCAAGGCTATAGTAAACCAAAACTGTTTAACTTTACAGACTTTACTCACCTGACAATAAGAATCATAAAGAACAATACAATACTTTCGATAATTTAATAAAAATTACAATGAAATAACTAGCCAAAAAATGTCCTCGACCGCGTCAAAACTACAAATACAAGGGGGATGACTACAAAAGTAGGAAAATTTTCGTGCCTGTATAGCCAGAAAGCAATATTGAAACGTTTTTATTATTTTTTAAAGGAGGGAAATTAATAAACAGTTGCAATTATTTTAAATAAAATCAAGAATCCTGGCTTGGGTCTGAGGGGCTGTAGCCCGATAGCCTCCCCTGGATTCGCCACTGCACATAACTGTACATATTTATGGAGTCACCAGTGGCGAATCCGGGGGGGGGGGTGATATGAGTCTGCAGCCCTCAACTGGACCAAAATTCTTGATTTTTTTTTCAAATCACCTGTTTTACCTGTACCTCTAATCTCTATATATACCTGTTTCTTCTTAATTTCTTTTTCTAAAAATAAAGCGTGGCGGCATTGCTTTCTGGCTTTGGCAGGCTCCAAAATTTTCCAGCTTTTGGAGTCATTCCACTCGCACTAGTAGCGTTAACGCGGTCGAAAACATTTTTTGGCTAGTCATTTCATTGTTTTTTTATTAAATTACCGAAAGTATTGTAGCGTCCTTTGTGATTCTTATTGTCAGGTTAATCAAGTTAAAGTGTTTTGATTTACATAAACCATGAGATTCAGTGGCGGATTTTAACGATATGAGACCCGAGGCGCAAAATTATTTTGAGGCCCCCTCCTAAAAAAATTCTATTGATGATACAAATGTGTAACTTAAAATACTTACTTATGCTTTTAATTCTAGGTCTATGTTTATCTTCGTCATTCAGTTTGAAGCTAATTCTTGTATTGTTTATATGATTTCTAACATTTATTTTCTCTCATTTTTACAAAGAATATACACTATGTGATCAAAAGTATCCGGACACTTTCGGATTTTCACATTTTTTAGAATTTCTCCGGAAAGGCTAAACCGACTGTCCTTGAACCTCTTCTATGTAAAGAATAGACTTTAACTCACATTTTACAGTGAAGATTCGGTCACGAGGGCAATTAGGGGGCAACGAAAAAGGGGATAAAGGCGAAAATGGTGTTTGACCCATCCTGTTTCACAGAAAGCTGACAACGCGATGTAACTTTCATGAATGGTTATGTTTGATGTGCGTAATATTTACATGTATTTTCGTAAACATAGCACAAATATTCGGAAAGATATAAAGGTTTTCTTTAGAAAATTCCGAATTTTCCCGCTTGTTTTCTGCTTATAACATGCAGAGTTTTCCATCAAATTTTACGGAAATTACAGAAAAAGTGACAATATGTGTGTGTTAGAGAAGCATTGTGTAAAAATTTGGAATAAATACTTTTAATATTAGAGAAAATATGAGCATTTGTAATAAATTTTTACTGTGCATGTGCGAAATATAGCGTAATTTTTCTTTCACAGCTTCAAAGCCAGATATGTAGAACAACTTATATGAAAATTCCAGTCGAATACCATTAAAATTTAGAAAGATTTCGGCAGTGGAGTGAACAGAATTTCTGATTCTTTCTAAGAGAAGCAAAATGGTGAGCGTTTATCCACAAACTAATATTTTTTAAACTTGAATCTGCAGATAAAAATCGTCGAACTGCAATTTAAGTTATGAATTTTATTTATAAGTATTCCTGGGTATTCAGCACATTCAATCTTTGTAAAATTCTAAAAAATTATTCGAAAATTCAAGTTTAAAAAATATTAGTTTGTGGATACAACCTCATCATTTTGTTTCTTTTAGAAAGAAGTAGAAATTATGTTGACTGCAATGCCGATATCTTCTAAATCTCAATGGTATTCGACTGGAATTTTTATATAAGTTGTCCTACATATCTGCCTTTGAACCTCTGAAAGAAACATATATATCTCGCACATGCGCAGTAAAAAATTATTTACTACAAATACTCATGTTTTCTTTAATATTCAAAGTATTAATTCCAAATTTTTACACATTGCTACTCTAACATATTGTCACTTTTTCTGTAAGTTTTGTATAATCTGGTGGGAAAACTGCATTTTATAAGCAAAATACAGGCGGGAAAATTTGGGATTTTTAAAGAAAACCATTATATCTTCCAGAATATCTGTGCTGTTTTTACGAAAATGCATGTAAACATTATGCACAAACATAACCATTGATGAAAGTTACATAGCGTCATTAGCTTTCTGTGGAACAGGATATGTCAAACTCCATTTTCGCATTCATCCCTTTTTGGGCCCCCCCCCCCCCAATTGCTCTCGTGACAGAATCTTTACTGTAAAATGTAAGTTAGAATCTATTCTTTACATGGTAGAAGTTACAGGGCAGTCGGTTTAGCCTTCCGGTTCCGGAGAAATTCTAAAAAATATGAATATCGTAAAGTATCCGGATACTTTTGATCAGATAATGTACTTTAGCTTTGTTAAAGTCTATATGCTATGTCATTTTTCATAACATTATATGTATACTATATCAAATAGATAAAGGGAAGCAAAGGAACTTTAATTTGTTTATCTTTTTCAATTTACTCCAAACAGAGATATTTTTCGTTTGATAATACAAAATAATTGAATAGTAATGATTTCTTTCGGTTTTTGCATCTATCTAGATGAGTTGTACATAACAGCGTCCAAGCATTCAAATTTTATATTAAATAGGAAAAACATTTCAAAATTGTTTTTAATAAATATTTTTTTCTTTACTTGCGTTTAATAAAGGAAACTTATTCAGTTAAAAAGGAGAAATGAGCTCATAAATCACCAACTTATATTTATAAACTATAATGAATTTTACCATAAACTGAGAACAATTTTACATTTCTTCTATTTCTTACATTTCTCTTATCAACTCTGTCGTAAAGGACAGAATGGTATATTCTAATAACAATACAGGCAAAAAAGGAGGGAAATAATAAAAGTATCCTCCCGAAATTTTTTTTAAACAGCACTTTGAAATTAATTAAGATAATTTTTTTTAAAAATTTTATCTAGTTTAAGCTCTACACAGTAAATCATTAAAACCATTTCATCGTTCCTTTCTTCTAAAAAGTTCTCTTGTTAAAAAAATGAAAATGTGAATCGTAAAATAAAGCAATGACTTTCAAATCTCCTGAAAGGCTGAAAGGATTTTCCTAGAACTTCGATCATGTAAAGAAGAGGCTTCAACTTTCAGTTTACAGGGAAGATTCGGTCACGACGGCAATTAAAGGACTGACCAGAAATTGATGAAGAAGAAAAAAATCTGGGCTACCCCGTTTCACAGAAAGCTGATAATGATTTACAAATTTCATCGATGGTTTCGTTTAATAAGTACATTGCTTACATGCATTTTCGTAAAAGTAACAAGTATATTTTGGAAGTTATAAAGGTTTTCTTAAAAAATATTAAATTTTCCAGCATGTTTTTTTGCTTATAACATGCAGAGTTTTCCATCAAATAATACAAAGCTTACAGAAAACTTGAAAATATGTTACAGAAGTGTTCCATAAAATTTGAAGTTCATACTATGAATATTAGAGTAAATATGATTATTTGCATTAAATAAATTTTACTGCGCATGTGCGGGACATAACGTAAATTTTCTTTCAAAAGTTCAAAGCCAGATACATAGGGCAATTTATATGAAAATTCCAATTGAATACCATTAAAATTCAGAAAGCTATCTGCATTGCAGTGGTGTGAATTTTACTTGCACTCTAAGAGAAGCTACATTATGAAGGTTTTACCACAAATGATACTTTAAAAAAAATTTGAATCTTCCAATAGTTATCGACGAACTATAATCTAAGTAACGTATTTAATTTATTTATTAAGTGTCTTATGTCCCCAAATGTTTCGTTTGGCTGTTTTCGTTACCTCATTCATTTTTTAAAGCAAAGAGGGAGAAACTTTTCAGTGAGGAGAGGATTATACTAGAAACAAGACTGCAACATCATAAGTTCGCCGTCGGCTTAGCACAGCGATGTTTCTAGCATAGATTTTGAGGCCCCCCTATCGTCTGGAGGCACGAGGCGGCCGCCTCTAACGCCTGTGCGGAAATCCGCCACTGATGAGATTATGAAGACGCAAAATTTATATGACCTCAGCCCCTAACATAAATCCTAGATTCGGCACTGGGGGTCACTCACTGGTTGTCCATGAGAGCCCCTTCTAACCTTCCAAAAAATATTTTTTTTATTGATTTTAATTTAATGTCTATTTCAGCAGTTTTTAGATAACAAATATTGCGACAAACTGGATTAACAAAACATTTAATTGCCGGTCGTCGTCTTCAAAAGAGTTGCTGTCAGTATATCGCGAGTAAAAATATTTAATTTAAAAGTAATTTGAAACAAAATGTTAAAAAAAAATTTCATAATATTTTCGACGCAATTTAAACACTCGAATACAATTTTTTAAAAAAGGAAGATGGGCTTGTGATTTAATCAACCAACTACAAAAAAAAAAAGATGGACCACACTGATCTGCAAAAAAATTTATATACATGAAAAATATCCTAAGGATATTTTTCTGAAATATAAATGATACTTGACTTTAATTTGAATATGGTCGAATAAACTGCCCTTGTGAATTAAATGAAAGCACAAAATAATATTCGAAAGATCGGGGCCCTTAGGCCCAACTTTGTCTGCCACGAGAACTCTACTCGCCACGTGGTTTCGTTGACGGCGGTCGCCATAGAAACAGGTTATCGTAGGAGGAATCCATTTCGAGCAGGTAGAAGTTTACGAACGATGTACTCTTTACCGCCACAAACTGGCGCCAAGAATAAAATAAAACCCCGACTTCCGTCGGATTCCTCCGATTCGAAATGGATTTTCCCTAACAAAACCAAACAAACGCTGTCAACGAGACAATTTGGCGAGTATACATAGTTCTCCTGGCGGACAGACAGTAATAAGAGCTCACCCACAGAGAAGAAGAATCAAAGGTCTCACTCCCATAGACCCTAATGGCAACTTTTTTAACATTACACCTCACATAGACAGTACACCATCTGCGGCCGACTAGAGAACTAACAAGAATACGTCAGCGCGACGTCACTGCGAAGCGACTGGAAACAAAACCAATCCCTTTCGCCATGACGACGATGTAAACAATAAATAGGCATTTATTGGGTATTTAACTCGTTTTTCAACGATTATTAAATTTAAAAATAGCTTATTTTTCTATATATATTGTTAATTTGACATTGTTTTAATAATAATGCCATTTATTAATGTTTATATAATTATTCTAATCATAAAACTTTTTTTTCCTCATTAAATTAGCCTTTTCTTTAATACAAAAATTACAAGTAAATATTAAACATCATTCAAAACATTAAAAAAAAAGTTGAATTGCCTATTTGAAGGGTAGCAATCATTTATAACCAGTGGATAAATAATTTAAGAAGATAAACTATTTTTCATCTTATTAATTTCATTTATTCTTTTCCAAGAAAAGTTCTTTCAGATCATAAAATGTTTTTAAACCAACAGGAAATTAGTTTTTATTAATTTAGCTAATATTATAACATCTCTTTTGGAACATGTTAAAACTTCAACGAAAAATTACTTTTTAAGAAATTCACATCATTTTTCAAGATACAAATATTGATAAAATGTAATTTCCATAAAGAAAATTCACTTGTGGTTTCCTTAAACTCTGCAGGAAGCTAAATTTGTTTTTTTAATTAATATTATACTTTCTCTTTCAGAATATTTAAAAAATTCAACAATAAATTAATTTTTAATAAATACACCATTCTTGTTCCAAGATTTAAAAACCAATAGAATGTTATTTTCATAAAAAAAATTCAATTTTTAAAGAACTCTGCAAGATATTAAATTTTTTGATTAAGTTAATATTCTACCATCTCTTTTAGAATATATTAAAACTTCAACAAATTATTTTTTCAACAATACACATTAATTTTTTCAACCCAGAAAACAAATTAAATACATTCGTTGATTTTTGTAACAAGATGTTATAATACAAATAAATGCAAAAAAAACCAATATATAATGTCACAATTTTATTGAACAAGCATAATAAAGTACAAAACATTGTTAATACAACATTTCTAACAAACACTGCCTAGAAACCAAATTTATTTGTTATATATAGTATAAAAATATTCAACATAAGAGAGTGTAATTTTTAAAAAAAATCAGTATCTGGATTAGGTTAGGTTATATTAACATCCCGTTTTGAAGCAACACGAGAGCTATTTAGGGATGGACCTCGTAATTTTGAACCGCGGTCAGATGACGAGGACGACACCTGAGCTGGCACCCCTCTCAAAACTTCGCCGCAACTCCAACGGGAGGGCGTTTGGACACTAAGTATGATTTAACGTGCAACAGGCCCCATACACGGCGGATCTTCGGTGGAATCGGATTTCGGGCCTGCGAGCCTCCGGTCCAGGGGTCAAGACCTTGCCACTAGGTCACTGCGGCCCCAATCAATAGCTGGAGGGGGACATAATAGAATGCCCCTTCTTGCCTAGAGTGGCTCCTACCAGGACTTAAAACTCCTGTCCAACTTCGCTATCCTGTAGAATCTGCAGCTGCAAAAATCTCGAACTGCCTTAAAGGGCAAATAAAATTCCACTAGAATTCCATTTTCTATAACATAAATTTCTTTATATAAAAAACACTACTCAATTATCATGCATTATTATGAATAAAATATTCACTTAACAGGGTCTCTAACCAAGACTAATAATTAGAATTCTAAGTCATTAACAATAAAATTAACTTTCTTGTGTCAAGTTGTGATAATTAAAATAAATCAAAATATGTTGATATTCTAAATAAAATATTAGCTAATATGCTTATCAGAAAAGCTTTCTATATTTTATTTATACAAAAGATTATGAAATTTTCATCTGGAAAATCTCTACATTATTAATAAAAATTAATAAGAAATATCTTCTTAAAATGGAATTTAAATTTGCAAATAAAAGAAGTTATATAAAGTTATTGATTTATTTATAATATATACATACTTATAGCAGCAAATAAATTGATGTAACATTGTAATAATATATAATACAAGTGTTGTACCACTTTTGGCCATGCATGTGGCCAAAAGGGGTACAACATTTGTTCCACTTTTGGCCACATGGTTTGTTATGTTTTTACTCATAAAATACTTTTAAGAATATCAGGATAAAATAAAAGTAACTAATTTAGTTTTGTTTAGATTTTACATGGCGAAAATTCCAATTTAAATATAAGAAGTCAGGTGATATTTCCATCAAAAGATTTTGCTACTCTCCAACTAAAGTTTGAAATGCAATTAAAGATAATCAAAATGGAAAGCCTGCAGTAAAGATTAGCAAAGTTTATGGAATGCCTCATTCCACCTTGCATCACATAATTACAGGGGAGGGCATCATTTTCCGGCTATGGTGGGCATGGTAATTCTCATGCAGTATTAAAGAATTGAGGTAAAAAATCAGTTGGAAGAATAGATTTTGGGAATTGCAAGAATGGGATTTTCAATTGTCAAAGACAAACTTCTCTATCTATTCAAAAGATATCCAGGCCAGTAAAATAGAATGTCAGTTTCAAAATGGAAGGCCAGACAGAAAGTGATATAATCCTTTTGTATAATAGCATCCAAGAATCAGTTATAAGGCAGAGATTTTTAATAAAACACAGGCAAATATCATAGATGACAAAAGCAGAACTTGGTTTAAGGAGTCGAAGAGCTTGTAGCTGAAGAAACAAGTTTTTTAGATAATCCCAAATACTGACACTGATGAAACTTCATTTTTTAAAATTTCCTAAAGGCATGCTTTAAGTATTTGCATAAAAATTTACCCCTCCCCCCTTAAAAAAAACAAATTTTTATGCAAGTATTATACAATATGTATATTACCAACCAAGTTAAATGTTTGCTTTCTGCTTCCTGCCTCTTTAACTCAAACTTGCAGCTAAAATCAACTAATGTATATTTTATTTTACGTTTCTACAAATTCAATAAAAAAAAATGGTTTGTAAAATATGAAAATAATGTAATAAAATACTTACTACATAAAAAAGTTTTATTTTTGCTTATTATTCATTGTTTCCTGTTATATAGTATGATATTAATGTGGCCAAAACTGGTGCATAGAAGTGGCCAAAACAGGTGCAAGGTGGCCAAAACTGGTGCAAATTGGGATAAATTATTTAAGTATTCATAACTCAAAATATAAATTTTTCCAGAGAAAGATTTTATAATTAACAGAACGGCAAGAAAATTTACTAAAGAATAGTGTAAGTATGACTTAAAAAGCTTTAGCCAGTCATCCACTGTGAAAATTCCAATTCAAATTTTCTCTTAATGTGGCCAAAACTGAAGCATCTGCCCTATATATTGTAATAATAAAATAGTGTAACATTAATTAGACTACAGAGATTCTTAATCAGCTCTTACATCCAATAGCATTTCACAACAGACCGTTTTTAAATTAGAAAGATTTGTGTAAGATATAACTAAGTATACTTAATACACAACCCAAAATTACTTTTAACTTTCAGCATAAAGAATAACAATTTTCATGCTGTAAAATTCCATAACACAACAACTCTGAAGCAAAATAATCTGAAGATGCTAGAAAACTTTATCTCAATTTCTACAATATAGTTATGAATGTATTATTAAGTACATAATTTGTAATATACTGCGATGTTTATATTAAAATAGAAGCTCAAATATAATTTCAAATTGACTGATAAAAGAATTATAGCTCGTGGAAATTATTATAAAAATCAACAATAAATATTTTCACAGCAATAGTCAAAGAAGGATCGATAGTTATTCAGGTTGTTTTTTCCCCAGGTCATATTATTAAGAAGCAATATAAATCTATAAAAATACAGGAGTGCATACATTTTTCCTATATTGCATATTGCGTCAACAGTATTATTCCATTAGGATGAGAAGTTTTAGACAACGGATATTGCACGAAAAAAATAAACTTCATTATTTTATTTATAAAAGTGAAACTAAATGTTACAAATTTTTGATTAACTTAAATCGACTTTGATTGTAAGTTAGGAAACATGTATTAAACTTATTTGTTCTTAAGATCGACATCGAACACAACACAGCTAACATGGCGGCGATCTTGGTGTTCCGTTTGAAATGGTGGGTATCGATGTGGCTAGTTCTCTTGGATGGCGAGTGGGGGCGCTGATCAAATTGCGGAGTGAGACCTTTGATTCTTTTTCTCTATAAGCTCACCCATCTTCATCCTTCGCTCTTCCGTGACCCAGAATCAGGGTTGCCAGATCAAAATGGCGAAGTAAGGCCAAGCCTTCTTAAAAATAAGGCAAAAGCAAAAAAAGGCCAAAATTGAAAAACTGATTGAAGTACTAATTTTTCGCTAAATTTACCATAAGAAAAGGCTTTAATTCATAAAAAAGAATCACATTAGATTGACATATTTGCAATACTCTATTAATAAAACAGTTTTAAAAAATTAAAACCTTTCCATAAACCATTTTGCAGTGAAAAGTTCTGCTCTTGCTAGCACTAAATGAAATAGCTGAGCATAAATGTATTATCTTATGAGTGAAAAAAATATGCAAGATTATTTTTCAATTTGCTTATAATAAATGAAAAGTGATTCCGTACTCAGAATAAATAATTAACAGTAAAAAAATCGTATTCCATTAATATAAATGAAATTGATTTCAGACTCATAATAGATAGTTTCCAATAAGTGATAAAAATTTCCAAGAATAGCCTGTTTTCAGTTTCCATATCATTCAGCTAATATCCAAATCCAAAGCACTGTGCTGTACGCTAACTTTAAATCTAAGAGATACAGAAAAACTTTCTAAAATAATTTTTCTGTATCTCTTAGATTTAAAGTTAGCGTTTCTGAGGTAGATACTTCATTCAATACCACAAATACAGACACAATTTATTTAAGGACCTTGTTACGATATTCCTACCGATTGTTACGACATTCCTACCGATAGATGGCGCTGGTGCCGTTTGCAACCTTTTTAGAATGTTATTTTTTTTTTCCTATGTCAGTTTTGAGTAAAATGAAACTGTAGCGTGGTGAACCAACCGCCACCTTCTTTATTGCTAATTAAATGTTGTTAAGTTTTATTACTCGTCTTGCATCTCAATTCAAATTAGAAAATCAACAATTAGGTTTTTATACTACTAACAGACCTGTTAAAAATGATGTACCCC
>BGPR01049320.1:0-11336 GCA_013235015.1 Araneus ventricosus
GGGGTACATCATTTTTAACAGGTCTGTTAGTAGTATAAAAACCTAATTGTTGATTTTCTAATTTGAATTGAGATGCAAGACGAGTAATAAAACTTAACAACATTTAATTAGCAATAAAGAAGGTGGCGGTTGGTTCACCACGCTACAGTTTCATTTTACTCAAAACTGACATAGGAAAAAAAAAATAACATTCTAAAAAGGTTGCAAACGGCACCAGCGCCATCTATCGGTAGGAATGTCGTAACAATCGGTAGGAATATCGTAACAAGGTCCTTAAATAAATTGTGTCTGTATTTGTGGTATTGAATGAAGTATCTACCTCAGAAACGCTAACTTTAAATCTAAGAGATACAGAAAAATTATTTTAGAAAGTTTTTCTGTATCTCTTAGATTTAAAGTTAGCGTACAGCACAGTGCTTTGGATTTGGATATTAGCTGAATGATATGGAAACTGAAAACAGGCTATTCTTGGAAATTTTTATCACTTATTGGAAACTATCTATTATGAGTCTGAAATCAATTTCATTTATATTAATGGAATACGATTTTTTTACTGTTAATTATTTATTCTGAGTACGGAATCACTTTTCATTTATTATAAGCAAATTGAAAAATAATCTTGCATATTTTTTTCACTCATAAGATAATACATTTATGCTCAGCTATTTCATTTAGTGCTAGCAAGAGCAGAACTTTTCACTGCAAAATGGTTTATGGAAAGGTTTTAATTTTTTAAAACTGTTTTATTAATAGAGTATTGCAAATATGTCAATCTAATGTGATTCTTTTTTATGAATTAAAGCCTTTTCTTATGGTAAATTTAGCGAAAAATTAGTACTTCAATCAGTTTTTCAATTTTGGCCTTTTTTTGCTTTTGCCTTATTTTTAAGAAGGCTTGGCCTTACTTCGCCATTTTGATCTGGCAACCCTGATTCTGGGTCACGGAAGAGCGAAGGATGAAGATGGGTGAGCTTATAGAGAAAAAGAATCAAAGGTCTCACTCCGCAATTTGATCAGCGCCCCCACTCGCCATCCAAGAGAACTAGCCACATCGATACCCACCATTTCAAACGGAACACCAAGATCGCCGCCATGTTAGCTGTGTTGTGTTCGATGTCGATCTTAAGAACAAATAAGTTTAATACATGTTTCCTAACTTACAATCAAAGTCGATTTAAGTTAATCAAAAATTTGTAACATTTAGTTTCACTTTTATAAATAAAATAATGAAGTTTATTTTTTTCGTGCAATATCCGTTGTCTAAAACTTCTCATCCTAATGGAATAATACTGTTGACGCAATATGCAATATAGGAAAAATGTATGCACTCCTGTATTTTTATAGATTTATATTGCTTCTTAATAATATGACCTGGGGAAAAAACAACCTGAATAACTATCGATCCTTCTTTGACTATTGCTGTGAAAATATTTATTGTTGATTTTTATAATAATTTCCACGAGCTATAATTCTTTTATCAGTCAATTTGAAATTATATTTGAGCTTCTATTTTAATATAAACATCGCAGTATATTACAAATTATGTACTTAATAATACATTCATAACTATATTGTAGAAATTGAGATAAAGTTTTCTAGCATCTTCAGATTATTTTGCTTCAGAGTTGTTGTGTTATGGAATTTTACAGCATGAAAATTGTTATTCTTTATGCTGAAAGTTAAAAGTAATTTTGGGTTGTGTATTAAGTATACTTAGTTATATCTTACACAAATCTTTCTAATTTAAAAACGGTCTGTTGTGAAATGCTATTGGATGTAAGAGCTGATTAAGAATCTCTGTAGTCTAATTAATGTTACACTATTTTATTATTACAATATATAGGGCAGATGCTTCAGTTTTGGCCACATTAAGAGAAAATTTGAATTGGAATTTTCACAGTGGATGACTGGCTAAAGCTTTTTAAGTCATACTTACACTATTCTTTAGTAAATTTTCTTGCCGTTCTGTTAATTATAAAATCTTTCTCTGGAAAAATTTATATTTTGAGTTATGAATACTTAAATAATTTATCCCAATTTGCACCAGTTTTGGCCACCTTGCACCTGTTTTGGCCACTTCTATGCACCAGTTTTGGCCACATTAATATCATACTATATAACAGGAAACAATGAATAATAAGCAAAAATAAAACTTTTTTATGTAGTAAGTATTTTATTACATTATTTTCATATTTTACAAACCATTTTTTTTTATTGAATTTGTAGAAACGTAAAATAAAATATACATTAGTTGATTTTAGCTGCAAGTTTGAGTTAAAGAGGCAGGAAGCAGAAAGCAAACATTTAACTTGGTTGGTAATATACATATTGTATAATACTTGCATAAAAATTTGTTTTTTTTAAGGGGGGAGGGGTAAATTTTTATGCAAATACTTAAAGCATGCCTTTAGGAAATTTTAAAAAATGAAGTTTCATCAGTGTCAGTATTTGGGATTATCTAAAAAACTTGTTTCTTCAGCTACAAGCTCTTCGACTCCTTAAACCAAGTTCTGCTTTTGTCATCTATGATATTTGCCTGTGTTTTATTAAAAATCTCTGCCTTATAACTGATTCTTGGATGCTATTATACAAAAGGATTATATCACTTTCTGTCTGGCCTTCCATTTTGAAACTGACATTCTATTTTACTGGCCTGGATATCTTTTGAATAGATAGAGAAGTTTGTCTTTGACAATTGAAAATCCCATTCTTGCAATTCCCAAAATCTATTCTTCCAACTGATTTTTTACCTCAATTCTTTAATACTGCATGAGAATTACCATGCCCACCATAGCCGGAAAATGATGCCCTCCCCTGTAATTATGTGATGCAAGGTGGAATGAGGCATTCCATAAACTTTGCTAATCTTTACTGCAGGCTTTCCATTTTGATTATCTTTAATTGCATTTCAAACTTTAGTTGGAGAGTAGCAAAATCTTTTGATGGAAATATCACCTGACTTCTTATATTTAAATTGGAATTTTCGCCATGTAAAATCTAAACAAAACTAAATTAGTTACTTTTATTTTATCCTGATATTCTTAAAAGTATTTTATGAGTAAAAACATAACAAACCATGTGGCCAAAAGTGGAACAAATGTTGTACCCCTTTTGGCCACATGCATGGCCAAAAGTGGTACAACACTTGTATTATATATTATTACAATGTTACATCAATTTATTTGCTGCTATAAGTATGTATATATTATAAATAAATCAATAACTTTATATAACTTCTTTTATTTGCAAATTTAAATTCCATTTTAAGAAGATATTTCTTATTAATTTTTATTAATAATGTAGAGATTTTCCAGATGAAAATTTCATAATCTTTTGTATAAATAAAATATAGAAAGCTTTTCTGATAAGCATATTAGCTAATATTTTATTTAGAATATCAACATATTTTGATTTATTTTAATTATCACAACTTGACACAAGAAAGTTAATTTTATTGTTAATGACTTAGAATTCTAATTATTAGTCTTGGTTAGAGACCCTGTTAAGTGAATATTTTATTCATAATAATGCATGATAATTGAGTAGTGTTTTTTATATAAAGAAATTTATGTTATAGAAAATGGAATTCTAGTGGAATTTTATTTGCCCTTTAAGGCAGTTCGAGATTTTTGCAGCTGCAGATTCTACAGGATAGCGAAGTTGGACAGGAGTTTTAAGTCCTGGTAGGAGCCACTCTAGGCAAGAAGGGGCATTCTATTATGTCCCCCTCCAGCTATTGATTGGGGCCGCAGTGACCTAGTGGCAAGGTCTTGACCCCTGGACCGGAGGCTCGCAGGCCCGAAATCCGATTCCACCGAAGATCCGCCGTGTATGGGGCCTGTTGCACGTTAAATCATACTTAGTGTCCAAACGCCCTCCCGTTGGAGTTGCGGCGAAGTTTTGAGAGGGGTGCCAGCTCAGGTGTCGTCCTCGTCATCTGACCGCGGTTCAAAATTACGAGGTCCATCCCTAAATAGCTCTCGTGTTGCTTCAAAACGGGATGTTAATATAACCTAACCTAATCCAGATACTGATTTTTTTTAAAAATTACACTCTCTTATGTTGAATATTTTTATACTATATATAACAAATAAATTTGGTTTCTAGGCAGTGTTTGTTAGAAATGTTGTATTAACAATGTTTTGTACTTTATTATGCTTGTTCAATAAAATTGTGACATTATATATTGGTTTTTTTTGCATTTATTTGTATTATAACATCTTGTTACAAAAATCAACGAATGTATTTAATTTGTTTTCTGGGTTGAAAAAATTAATGTGTATTGTTGAAAAAATAATTTGTTGAAGTTTTAATATATTCTAAAAGAGATGGTAGAATATTAACTTAATCAAAAAATTTAATATCTTGCAGAGTTCTTTAAAAATTGAATTTTTTTTATGAAAATAACATTCTATTGGTTTTTAAATCTTGGAACAAGAATGGTGTATTTATTAAAAATTAATTTATTGTTGAATTTTTTAAATATTCTGAAAGAGAAAGTATAATATTAATTAAAAAAACAAATTTAGCTTCCTGCAGAGTTTAAGGAAACCACAAGTGAATTTTCTTTATGGAAATTACATTTTATCAATATTTGTATCTTGAAAAATGATGTGAATTTCTTAAAAAGTAATTTTTCGTTGAAGTTTTAACATGTTCCAAAAGAGATGTTATAATATTAGCTAAATTAATAAAAACTAATTTCCTGTTGGTTTAAAAACATTTTATGATCTGAAAGAACTTTTCTTGGAAAAGAATAAATGAAATTAATAAGATGAAAAATAGTTTATCTTCTTAAATTATTTATCCACTGGTTATAAATGATTGCTACCCTTCAAATAGGCAATTCAACTTTTTTTTTAATGTTTTGAATGATGTTTAATATTTACTTGTAATTTTTGTATTAAAGAAAAGGCTAATTTAATGAGGAAAAAAAAGTTTTATGATTAGAATAATTATATAAACATTAATAAATGGCATTATTATTAAAACAATGTCAAATTAACAATATATATAGAAAAATAAGCTATTTTTAAATTTAATAATCGTTGAAAAACGAGTTAAATACCCAATAAATGCCTATTTATTGTTTACATCGTCGTCATGGCGAAAGGGATTGGTTTTGTTTCCAGTCGCTTCGCAGTGACGTCGCGCTGACGTATTCTTGTTAGTTCTCTAGTCGGCCGCAGATGGTGTACTGTCTATGTGAGGTGTAATGTTAAAAAAGTTGCCATTAGGGTCTATGGGAGTGAGACCTTTGATTCTTCTTCTCTGTGGGTGAGCTCTTATTACTGTCTGTCCGCCAGGAGAACTATGTATACTCGCCAAATTGTCTCGTTGACAGCGTTTGTTTGGTTTTGTTAGGGAAAATCCATTTCGAATCGGAGGAATCCGACGGAAGTCGGGGTTTTATTTTATTCTTGGCGCCAGTTTGTGGCGGTAAAGAGTACATCGTTCGTAAACTTCTACCTGCTCGAAATGGATTCCTCCTACGATAACCTGTTTCTATGGCGACCGCCGTCAACGAAACCACGTGGCGAGTAGAGTTCTCGTGGCAGACAAAGTTGGGCCTAAGGGCCCCGATCTTTCGAATATTATTTTGTGCTTTCATTTAATTCACAAGGGCAGTTTATTCGACCATATTCAAATTAAAGTCAAGTATCATTTATATTTCAGAAAAATATCCTTAGGATATTTTTCATGTATATAAATTTTTTTGCAGATCAGTGTGGTCCATCTTTTTTTTTTTGTAGTTGGTTGATTAAATCACAAGCCCATCTTCCTTTTTTAAAAAATTGTATTCGAGTGTTTAAATTGCGTCGAAAATATTATGAAATTTTTTTTTAACATTTTGTTTCAAATTACTTTTAAATTAAATATTTTTACTCGCGATATACTGACAGCAACTCTTTTGAAGACGACGACCGGCAATTAAATGTTTTGTTAATCCAGTTTGTCGCAATATTTGTTATCTAAAAACTGCTGAAATAGACATTAAATTAAAATCAATAAAAAAAATATTTTTTGGAAGGTTAGAAGGGGCTCTCATGGACAACCAGTGAGTGACCCCCAGTGCCGAATCTAGGATTTATGTTAGGGGCTGAGGTCATATAAATTTTGCGTCTTCATAATCTCATCAGTGGCGGATTTCCGCACAGGCGTTAGAGGCGGCCGCCTCGTGCCTCCAGACGATAGGGGGGCCTCAAAATCTATGCTAGAAACATCGCTGTGCTAAGCCGACGGCGAACTTATGATGTTGCAGTCTTGTTTCTAGTATAATCCTCTCCTCACTGAAAAGTTTCTCCCTCTTTGCTTTAAAAAATGAATGAGGTAACGAAAACAGCCAAACGAAACATTTGGGGACATAAGACACTTAATAAATAAATTAAATACGTTACTTAGATTATAGTTCGTCGATAACTATTGGAAGATTCAAATTTTTTTTAAAGTATCATTTGTGGTAAAACCTTCATAATGTAGCTTCTCTTAGAGTGCAAGTAAAATTCACACCACTGCAATGCAGATAGCTTTCTGAATTTTAATGGTATTCAATTGGAATTTTCATATAAATTGCCCTATGTATCTGGCTTTGAACTTTTGAAAGAAAATTTACGTTATGTCCCGCACATGCGCAGTAAAATTTATTTAATGCAAATAATCATATTTACTCTAATATTCATAGTATGAACTTCAAATTTTATGGAACACTTCTGTAACATATTTTCAAGTTTTCTGTAAGCTTTGTATTATTTGATGGAAAACTCTGCATGTTATAAGCAAAAAAACATGCTGGAAAATTTAATATTTTTTAAGAAAACCTTTATAACTTCCAAAATATACTTGTTACTTTTACGAAAATGCATGTAAGCAATGTACTTATTAAACGAAACCATCGATGAAATTTGTAAATCATTATCAGCTTTCTGTGAAACGGGGTAGCCCAGATTTTTTTCTTCTTCATCAATTTCTGGTCAGTCCTTTAATTGCCGTCGTGACCGAATCTTCCCTGTAAACTGAAAGTTGAAGCCTCTTCTTTACATGATCGAAGTTCTAGGAAAATCCTTTCAGCCTTTCAGGAGATTTGAAAGTCATTGCTTTATTTTACGATTCACATTTTCATTTTTTTAACAAGAGAACTTTTTAGAAGAAAGGAACGATGAAATGGTTTTAATGATTTACTGTGTAGAGCTTAAACTAGATAAAATTTTTAAAAAAAATTATCTTAATTAATTTCAAAGTGCTGTTTAAAAAAAATTTCGGGAGGATACTTTTATTATTTCCCTCCTTTTTTGCCTGTATTGTTATTAGAATATACCATTCTGTCCTTTACGACAGAGTTGATAAGAGAAATGTAAGAAATAGAAGAAATGTAAAATTGTTCTCAGTTTATGGTAAAATTCATTATAGTTTATAAATATAAGTTGGTGATTTATGAGCTCATTTCTCCTTTTTAACTGAATAAGTTTCCTTTATTAAACGCAAGTAAAGAAAAAAATATTTATTAAAAACAATTTTGAAATGTTTTTCCTATTTAATATAAAATTTGAATGCTTGGACGCTGTTATGTACAACTCATCTAGATAGATGCAAAAACCGAAAGAAATCATTACTATTCAATTATTTTGTATTATCAAACGAAAAATATCTCTGTTTGGAGTAAATTGAAAAAGATAAACAAATTAAAGTTCCTTTGCTTCCCTTTATCTATTTGATATAGTATACATATAATGTTATGAAAAATGACATAGCATATAGACTTTAACAAAGCTAAAGTACATTATCTGATCAAAAGTATCCGGATACTTTACGATATTCATATTTTTTAGAATTTCTCCGGAACCGGAAGGCTAAACCGACTGCCCTGTAACTTCTACCATGTAAAGAATAGATTCTAACTTACATTTTACAGTAAAGATTCTGTCACGAGAGCAATTGGGGGGGGGGGGGCCCAAAAAGGGATGAATGCGAAAATGGAGTTTGACATATCCTGTTCCACAGAAAGCTAATGACGCTATGTAACTTTCATCAATGGTTATGTTTGTGCATAATGTTTACATGCATTTTCGTAAAAACAGCACAGATATTCTGGAAGATATAATGGTTTTCTTTAAAAATCCCAAATTTTCCCGCCTGTATTTTGCTTATAAAATGCAGTTTTCCCACCAGATTATACAAAACTTACAGAAAAAGTGACAATATGTTAGAGTAGCAATGTGTAAAAATTTGGAATTAATACTTTGAATATTAAAGAAAACATGAGTATTTGTAGTAAATAATTTTTTACTGCGCATGTGCGAGATATATATGTTTCTTTCAGAGGTTCAAAGGCAGATATGTAGGACAACTTATATAAAAATTCCAGTCGAATACCATTGAGATTTAGAAGATATCGGCATTGCAGTCAACATAATTTCTACTTCTTTCTAAAAGAAACAAAATGATGAGGTTGTATCCACAAACTAATATTTTTTAAACTTGAATTTTCGAATAATTTTTTAGAATTTTACAAAGATTGAATGTGCTGAATACCCAGGAATACTTATAAATAAAATTCATAACTTAAATTGCAGTTCGACGATTTTTATCTGCAGATTCAAGTTTAAAAAATATTAGTTTGTGGATAAACGCTCACCATTTTGCTTCTCTTAGAAAGAATCAGAAATTCTGTTCACTCCACTGCCGAAATCTTTCTAAATTTTAATGGTATTCGACTGGAATTTTCATATAAGTTGTTCTACATATCTGGCTTTGAAGCTGTGAAAGAAAAATTACGCTATATTTCGCACATGCACAGTAAAAATTTATTACAAATGCTCATATTTTCTCTAATATTAAAAGTATTTATTCCAAATTTTTACACAATGCTTCTCTAACACACACATATTGTCACTTTTTCTGTAATTTCCGTAAAATTTGATGGAAAACTCTGCATGTTATAAGCAGAAAACAAGCGGGAAAATTCGGAATTTTCTAAAGAAAACCTTTATATCTTTCCGAATATTTGTGCTATGTTTACGAAAATACATGTAAATATTACGCACATCAAACATAACCATTCATGAAAGTTACATCGCGTTGTCAGCTTTCTGTGAAACAGGATGGGTCAAACACCATTTTCGCCTTTATCCCCTTTTTCGTTGCCCCCTAATTGCCCTCGTGACCGAATCTTCACTGTAAAATGTGAGTTAAAGTCTATTCTTTACATAGAAGAGGTTCAAGGACAGTCGGTTTAGCCTTTCCGGAGAAATTCTAAAAAATGTGAAAATCCGAAAGTGTCCGGATACTTTTGATCACATAGTGTATATTCTTTGTAAAAATGAGAGAAAATAAATGTTAGAAATCATATAAACAATACAAGAATTAGCTTCAAACTGAATGACGAAGATAAACATAGACCTAGAATTAAAAGCATAAGTAAGTATTTTAAGTTACACATTTGTATCATCAATAGAATTTTTTTAGGAGGGGGCCTCAAAATAATTTTGCGCCTCGGGTCTCATATCGTTAAAATCCGCCACTGAATCTCATGGTTTATGTAAATCAAAACACTTTAACTTGATTAACCTGACAATAAGAATCACAAAGGACGCTACAATACTTTCGGTAATTTAATAAAAAAACAATGAAATGACTAGCCAAAAAATGTTTTCGACCGCGTTAACGCTACTAGTGCGAGTGGAATGACTCCAAAAGCTGGAAAATTTTGGAGCCTGCCAAAGCCAGAAAGCAATGCCGCCACGCTTTATTTTTAGAAAAAGAAATTAAGAAGAAACAGGTATATATAGAGATTAGAGGTACAGGTAAAACAGGTGATTTGAAAAAAAAATCAAGAATTTTGGTCCAGTTGAGGGCTGCAGACTCATATCACCCCCCCCCCCGGATTCGCCACTGGTGACTCCATAAATATGTACAGTTATGTGCAGTGGCGAATCCAGGGGAGGCTATCGGGCTACAGCCCCTCAGACCCAAGCCAGGATTCTTGATTTTATTTAAAATAATTGCAACTGTTTATTAATTTCCCTCCTTTAAAAAATAATAAAAACGTTTCAATATTGCTTTCTGGCTATACAGGCACGAAAATTTTCCTACTTTTGTAGTCATCCCCCTTGTATTTGTAGTTTTGACGCGGTCGAGGACATTTTTTGGCTAGTTATTTCATTGTAATTTTTATTAAATTATCGAAAGTATTGTATTGTTCTTTATGATTCTTATTGTCAGGTGAGTAAAGTCTGTAAAGTTAAACAGTTTTGGTTTACTATAGCCTTGAGGTTTGACATTCGTCACGACGATACAAAATTTTTATGCCCTCAGCTCCCCCCTCCCCCTCGAATCCTAGATTCGCCACTGGTTATGGAAAACCTTTATGTCTAAAAGCACATGGGGCGGGGAGCGGCATGTAGGTTTTAAAACGTTGCTTCGGATCTGCACAGGCCGTGCTTTTAATAACTCGGTATTTTTAAGCAACCAACCAAAAGTGAGTTCGTCCCGAACTAACTAAGCATCCGTAATGATCTGGATAAAAGCCGCAGTGGTGTAGGGAGGGGGTAAGTGGCACCAGGGGCAGGATAAGATTTTTTCGTCCCTAATCATAATCGGGAAAATGGTGCCGGGGCATGATATTTTTTTTTCGTCCCTTCATCATGTTTGGTTCAAAAAATGACAAAATCGCACTATTGTTTGGTCTCCATGACCGCCCCCTAAAACTGCCTCAGGGAGCATTAAGACTCCCGTTGTTCCTCCGGTCGCTACGCCATTGGATAGTCGTCGTGACGTTCATACGGAAACTGAGGGTGAGTTCCGAATGGCCATCACCGGCCACGGCCCAATCTCTCCCGCAGGAAGTATTTTCTGTCATTGGAGTGGAGGTAATTCACCAATGTGGGTGGTAGTCTTTGGAAGCACTTAGACTCAATGGTCTTTCTTCCGCTGGAAGTGATTAGTGGCATGACTCGTAATGCGCCTAAATTGAATTAAGTTTACTTAAAGATGTAATTCAACACCACACTTTTACTATATCCACTAGGAAAGAGAGACCTCGCTTACTTATCCGGTGGCTTCTCATCCGTCTACACGTGGTGCTCAGCAGTGTGATACTAGATCGTTAAATGGAAACCTGGCATTTCTATTTTTTCTCGTATGATAATAGCCCGAATGCCCCAAATTAATAACCAATTCATAAATTTGCGCAAAATGAAAACACAGCATAATATGTTAGATGACTGGCGCATGCGCAGTGTAATATTTAGTTTCTTATTTAGATGACTTGTGCAATAAATTGAATTGGCTCCATTGAGGTCTAAAGAGCATATTGTGCTTGATTGAGGTCTAAAGAGCAT
>BGPR01049321.1:0-11336 GCA_013235015.1 Araneus ventricosus
CTGTTTGGTTGTATTGCTTATGAACATTTGCTTGTAGGGGGGGGAATTGGAGGATTTATTACCCTTAATTAAAAAATCAAAAAATTACCTGTTTCTTCTGGTTTATTTTCGCAATTTTTCACTTATTTTCTACATATTCAGCTTGCCTACACCCCTTTTCTCACTAGAACACTCATAATAAAATATAGTTGCAAACAATTTGGCTAAAATCTATAGGGAGAGGTTCCCAATGCTCTCGAAAGGATTTGGAAGATTCCTGCAACGTAGCGTTGTCTTTATTTTATCTTATCATGCTATGTAATTTTATGGCATGGAATTTGATTTGAGGGGGGAAAGTTATTTTAACACAAAAATTTAAAAATAAAATATAAATATATAATAATAGATATATAAAATAATAAATGTAATTTATATATATTAGCATGCTTGAATCTTTAAAAAAGTTGTCTAATCTCAAGATGGGGCACTCCCCTACTGATTTTAGAGCTCAGACGAGGAAATTAGGTTTTCAAAGATTAAATCCATCACCTGCCTTATCCATTGCTCCATAACTGTTTGTTAATCCGAAGGTTTGATGTGCGGGTTTATCAACGTGTACGTGAAACTTAAACTTTATTTTATACATTAATTTTATTTTATTATATATTATATTTAAATATTAGAGTGTTAAAATAATCCTTTCCTCACAATCAAATTCGCAGCGTAATGAATGTAGTAGATAAAGAAAAATAAAGAGTGGCAGCTTGTACAATGGAATCTTCCAGAAGCTTTCCTAGAGCAGAGTTTACTTCCCCTGCACCCGCTTACCAAAATTGTTATATATTTTATTATATGTAGTTGGCTGAGGAAAAGGAGGCTGAGTGACATGAGTAGGAAATTCGAAAAATAAACGGAAAAATGCATTGTCTCATTATTTCGTTTTAAATTGGGAAAATCCCTCCCAACCCTATTATAAATATAATTCACTTTCTGAAACTTTTCACCCTGCTCGCCTCAGAAGGTTTAACGGTTAAATAATCGTTTTCCCCAGTCCAAATCAAATTGTGGCCATAAATTGCGGACATTTGAGTAAAATGATCGAGAAGCTTGGTAACGGTGGGTGATGGGGCAAAATGGGGGTCATATTCAGATTCAGGGGATCATTTTACTTAAGAGTTTGCAGGAATGGTGTCGGAGCCGATTTTCATGCAGCGCAGTGATATTCTTGATATACCAAATGCAGTAGAATATTGACTCTGGGTGCTCTGTGAAGGTGTAATGAAAGAGCACATGGCGATTCACACAGTACGGTGGCAAACAAGTTGAGGGTAAAAAGAAGATATCTGAGCTTGTTTCTACTCATTAAGGTGATGTATTCATGCTTAAAGAGCAATTTGAATGCTTCTTTTGAGTTAAGAATAAACATTAGCTTTTGTTACTTATTCCTAATTGCTATTTTTCCTTCATTTCTTAGTAAAAATTTCTAAGAAAATTAAAAAAAGATGTTGAGATTCTCAAGAATTTTGGATTCCTGGGGTTCTACTATAGAAAAATGCAAATTCTTTTAATTAATTATAGAGAAAACTTTCTGTAAAACTTTATGAATACATGCTATAATTAAATAAATATTGCTACGAATCTGAAATACTGTTTACCCACTATGTTAGTCTTATGGCAAGTAAGAGTTTTATCGAGGTTTTTACTGGAGGCCAAGCTAATAAACTTCGACTTTGGCTACAAAATGAAGGTTCTCAAACATGTGAGAATTATGGCCTATCTCTACTAGGAATGGAGTTATGGGGAGCCTCAGAGAGAATTCTATATGACGTCACATCCTGTCGGGAAAGGTATAAATACCAAGCTACTCAGACGAGGAATCAGTCTCTATGGAGTTTTGACAGCAGTGCAAGCTGGTGAGCTAATATAAGCTGAGCGCTATTAAAAGTGCTGTTACCGTTTTTTATTAGTGATCTGTAGTCTGATTGTGTTGCCAATTTAAACAAGTGCCGTTTAGTTTTGTTACCTGTGATTCGGGTTTTGCTGGAATATTTGTGGAATAAAATATTTTTTTATTACCCTCATTATTGGACTACATTCACATACACCCACAGGATGAATTTTATAACAAAAAGCAAAAAAGACCATAGCAGAGCAATGATATAGAAAAATGCAAATTCTTTTCAGTAATTATCATACATTCTAACATTGGATAGGTGGCTGTCCATAGCAGAATGTCTTCTATGAGGTACACATGCACACACATATGGAAACAGACCTATGTCAAAATTTTGAATTCATGATCATTTATATATGTTGTCATATTTTAAATAATCATAAATTTCTATTTTTGAGAAAAATATCTTATCTGAACAAATAATATAAGAAATATATATATATATTATTAGAAGAATTAGAAATAATTATATAACATTTTCCAAAAACATGAAATGTAGAAAAAAATCTGAAAAATGACTATATTATACTTCAAAAGCATGCATTACACAAAATACTGATGAATACTTAAAATTAATAAAAGATTGAGCAAATATCTTCTGAAGTTTATTTACCTTCCCAAGACATCTAATGTTATAGAAAATAGTAGAATTAACAAATTTGCTAGGAATGATTTCTAACACCATCAAGATTTAAAGTCTAAGAATAAAACATTTTAAAAAGTAAATGACCTAAGAATAAAAAATTTAAACATGATACTAGGAGAAAAAAATGTAAATGATATCCCAGGCATATATGAAAATTGCTCTCGGGGGAAACTCGTTTGCGTAGAAATTTTAATCTTATCCGTAGTTCCGATAAAATCCGTAGTTAGTAACTATGGAGAAAACGTAGAAGTTCGCATGTATGAATTATAGAAAAAACTTTCTGTAAAACTTTATGAATACAAGCTATAATTAAATAAATATCTATACTATTAACTAAATTAATTCACCTTTTCTCTTATTCTCACAATTCTTGATAAAAGGCCAATGAGTACATCAGAAAAGACGGATCTTTCGTGTGCCTCATCAATAATGATTGCAGAATACTTTGTCAAGAAGAAATCCTAAAAAACAAAGCAGACTTTATTATAATTCTGAATCAGTCTTTGAGTTACAGATCAGTCAAATAAAGTGCTAACTTACGTGTCTCAGTTCTTTTAATAGCACACCATCTGTCATAAACTTTATCTCAGTATCTTTACTCACTGTTTTCTCGTACCTTATGTGATAAGATACCTTCTCTGGCATATTCAGTTCTTCACCAACTCTAGCAGCCATGGTCATTGCTGCTATTCTACGAGGTTCAGTAATACCGATAATTTTATCATTCCTGTCAAAAGAAAATCATTTTAGTTTTGCCATCAACAGTTCTTTAAATGTTATTTAATTGATATTTTAATGGCAAGTCTTTATTACTGAATAATTACAGTCCCATATTATATCTACAACCGTGATAAACAAGCAATGGCTTATAAAAACATATAGAATCACTCTCAAATCTTTTTCAGAAGAACTAGTGAGATTAATTGTCATGTGGCAAAAATCCATCTTCCATTTTCTATTACTCCTTGCAAATTAATTGTTTTCTATTGTTTAGCTTAATTATATTAGTAACTTGTTTTGAAGCGACACCAGGGCTATTTTGGGTCAGACCTCGTAATCTCAAACTATTGTCAGATAATGAGGATGACATCTAAGCCCCATCTCGAAGTTTCTGCATCATAATGGCGAAAAGACATTTGAACCACAACAGATTTAATAAGTGCCAGGCCCATATACACTTCTGTGAAATCAGATCTCGACCCTCTGGTCATGATTTACTTCTGGTTATATTAACATTCCATTTTGAAGCAACACGAGGGCTATTTTGGGATGGACCTCATCATTTTGAATCATGGTCAGATGACAAGAACGACACCTGAGCTGGTAGCCCCTCTCCAAACTTCCGCAAAACACCAAAGGGGGGCATTTGGTTCCCTGTGTATGATTAGCAACAGGCCCAATACACAATGGATCCTCAGTAGAATCGGGCTTCGAACATGGAACCCTCCGGCTCCGAGGCCGACATCTTACCACTAGGCCACTGCGGCCTCCCCTCTGGTCAAAAAAGCGATACTCTGTACGAGACCAACACAGTTTCCCCATAAAACAAATTTTTTTTAGACATGTAAAGAAAAGTCTAGCATGCAACTACAGAAGATTTAAAACAGTTTTACAATAAAGCGTAAGAATAAAACAGTCCCTGGTTTAGAAAGGTATAACTTCATTATGCTCAAACATTCACACTAGTTGCATACACTCATAAAGTTTGTGGTAGTGTTGACTGGAATAACAAAGACTCGATACACATCACATGTTACATGTAGCTCCAATCACACCTGGAAGACTGCCCACAGTGCAAAAAGGGAAAAAAACCTATGTTTGTCTGATGGTTGGTCAGTCTGTGAATACGATAACTCAAAGACACAAAAAAGATTTGGACAAATGAAATTTGATGGGCAGATTTTACACCAAAATAGTAGATTTCTATTAAATTTTATACAAAATTTTTGGATGGGAAGTTGATCTGCTTGTCTGTATATGTGTACGTGAACACGAAACTCAAAAGGAGCATTATGGAAATATTTTGACTTAAATGAGCTTTGGAACAATATATTCATCAAATCAAAAATTGAATTTTTATCAAAATTTTAAGCAACCATTAATATTTGACATTTGAAATAAGGAACTGGTTCAGAGCTTCATCCTGAACATCACAGCAAGAAAATCCACATTTTTATAATTTTTTCTAATATATGAACTGTTAACTAAACAATGAGTCAATTATCAAAGGGATGAGATTGGCAAAAAAGCAAAACGACTGAAATCATACGCGAGCAAAAAATTTGCACCATAATTTATACGCGAAAGATGTTTTAAGAAATAAAATATCAGAACATGCAACATGATGAAAATATTAAATAACTTAATTATTTATAATTCAGTATGTATAAATAAGAAAAAGAATATTAAATTATTATTAATCATTTACATTAAAAGTTGACAAACAAGCTTAACACATCATCAGGGGCATCAGAAAATACAAAATTAGACATTAAAACATATTTACCACCTGAACATTACTGAGATGCAACATTCACCCAACAGAAGTCTGAGAAGAATTATATTTAATAGCCTTTTGATAAAAGTTAGTAGCTCAAAAAGTAAATAAAAATAAGGACAAATAATTTCTTTTGCTTTGTGCAATTATGTAAAGTGCTCTTTACACACTTAGTGCTTTTGTGTAAAGAAAGCTCTTTATAAATTATAATAATGTATCATATACTGAATTCTGCTTTATTTCTTTTATTTTTATACCTTTTTGCAAAAGTAACAGTACAATGATTTTGCACCTTATAAAGTGAGAAGGGTCGAGAAATTGTACAGTTACAATGACAGATTCATTTAGCATTATTGTTATTTGAAACCCTTTGAAACATTTCCTTAATTGTTACAGAAGTGGTTTTCTTTCATTTTTTTATTTGTGTGGCTTTTGTTGGTAACAGATCTCCATTAACACGCTTCACCCCTTGTTTTGGAGGGCTCCTATCTTTGACAGTTTTTCTTCAATAAAGGATGTGTCTGTATCCTCTGCAAGTTTATTTTCAGTAGAGGCTAAAGTTTTTGCACAGTCTTCATTAGTATCTCTTTGTTTAATTACTGGCATAGTTGTCTGAACTACATCATCTCTAGAATGCCTAGGTAAATCATCGGTTTTATTTTTTATTTTGAGAAGATTTTTTTATGTTTTATTCTCTGCTTTTTTGCTGCATTTGCACACAGCTTTGCACCTCTTTTGACAGGAGTTTTTTTTTTTAATGTAGTTTATTTATTTGTTTTTGTTCTTTTTCCCCCCTTCATCTTGGTACGCCCTACAAGATGACCGTAAGTTTTTAACTAATTTTTTTTCAACATGTTCATGCAAAAAAATCTTTTTTTTTTTTTTTTTTTTTTTTTTTTTTTTTTTTTTTTTTTTTTTTGCAAAATATCCAACAGAGGTTTTGTTTTCTGCAAAAAGGTGGTAATTAATATTTCGAATTGCACAAGATATGTTGGAATGTTCATCCTTGTAGAGCTTGCTGATATAATGTCGATTCGTCAGCAGAAGATGAATCAGCTAGTTTCCTAGCCGGTGGAGTTAAGCCGCGTGGTCGAGCATATTTTCCCAGAATTTTCTTTCAAAAACGGAAGATAGAAAGGTTTCTTTACTTTGTGTAAAAGCGGAATTTTCGGAAGAAAAATAAATTTTTTTTGCGGCAGGGGGGAAAAAAATACGGAAATCCGAAGGGAAAAAAAAGTGAAATTTCTCCAAAATAACAAAAAAGCGGAAGAATCTCATCCCTGAATTATACAATAATTAATTATTATTGAAGTTAATTATACAACACTTACTGGGTAAAGCCAGCTTCATAAAGAAACTGCGGCACTTGGGTGGTTTTTCCACTGCCTGTCTCGCCATGAATTATAATGACAGGATTTTCTTTGATTGCTTCAATAATAGCTTGCTCTTCACAATAAACTGGCAGAGCTTCCCGAGCAGCCTTAATGGAGAAAAAAATTAATAAAAATTTTTTTAAAACACAGTTTTATTAGTTCACTCAAAAGTAGAAATATTTTTATATTTTAATTATTTTCTAATTTTTAGTCTTTATAATTTTTTATTATAAATATTATGAAATTTTTAAATAAATTTATTTCTCAAATTCCTTATAAAGTGGGAACACTGGTATAGAATCGTAATTCAATTAAAATAATCGATTAACCGATTAAGTTCTGAAAATATTAAAACCGTGTAAAGCCATCTAGAATACAGATGTGTGCAAAATTTCAACTTCACAAACATAAAACAAGTCAAGTTAAATAAGAGTGAGTAAAAAATTGATTTAACCATGAGTAGTTCAATGCTTCCAGCAAATATTACTTAGGTAAAATGTATTTGCTTAAAGGAAAAGTTACAACATATACAGTAAGCATGTCAATATCCATATAATTGAACTCATTCATCACTGTAATTTTTTAACCGTAACGATCAATTACATTCTCTAAAACATTGCTTTCCATTTAGAGATAATAGAGTACAAAACAAAGAAGGAGATACTTTATGCTATTATAATTTTGCAGAAACTGACTAAACTTTTGCATAAGGAATAATCTATTTTTAAAAAAGCTATTTTCATAATAATAAAACAAAAATAACAACAAGCAGCCTAATTGAATTTAATCATGAATTTAAGCCTTTTCATTTTATTTCCATGACATCCTTCTGTTAGTTATTATTACTTCTATCATTCTGTTTAGTTTTGGATTGTTATTCACTGCAACTGATGAGTTAGAAACTAATAAACTTTATATGCTTGTGTAATATATTAAAAATTGCAAGATATTTCATGCAATAGATACACAAAAAGTTCTATATGAAACTTCTTTCTCTTTAGTAAAATAAAATAATAAATTTGCTTTCATTATTCCAAAAAACAAACAAATAAAAGTATTATGTTTCCTTATTTATTTAAAAAAATCTTTCAAAAATATATATATGAAGTAATTTTATGCATGAAACAGTTCAAAACAAAGCTATATTATATCTATAGCTTAACATAAGTTCCCATTTGCCTAATGGCAATTGCTATTCATGTCTTATTAAAAGGAAGTTAATAATAATAAAATTTGATCTCGGTAACATAAAATATTGAGTGTCTACTTTAAAAAGATGTGAGGAATAAAAAATTTAAGAGATTGTACAGTCATATTTTAAGAATATGAAACTAAACACTGATTAAGTTTACAAGACAGGAATTTTTTCTAACAGAAGATTTTAAGCATACATATATATATATGTGTATATATATATATATATTGTTACAAAGCTATAAAGTCGTTTCCCTGAGATGCTAGACTTGGCGGCAAAGTTGGTGACTTTGGCGACAAAGGGAATTTTCTAGAAGGACCTCACCTTTAGTTACGCTTATTTTCTCTTTGCAGCTTTTACAGGGTGAGAAGGCATCCATTTAGGCAGAGGTCCTGCGTGCAAGTTTGAAATCAACCTCCTGAAGTCACACATGGATGTGAGGCCATCAAGACTCGGTTCTTAAAATTCAAAAAGCCATCACCAGGAAGCATGATCAGTCATGAAGAGCTATCCATAGAGACCATTGAAATGCTCTATGATTTAACAATGGCGTAGTAATTCTTCCTACCGTGGCGACACAATAATTTAACTACTGAAGCTCTGGAAATGGCGATGACAGATATATCATTTCCAAATATTTCTGGATAGCAAAACTCCTATTCCTTCTATTTAGCATCACTATCCATTAAATCTGTCAGTAGTCAAGAATTGAAAATAGGAGAAGATGCTCAAAGCCTACTTCAACAGAATGAAGATTACATTCTATCCCAATTAAAATTTAGATTTAATTCCAGTTCATTTATTCTTAGAAGTCTTGCTATTGTGGAAATTTTTACAACGGCGATAATGAGTACACAGTCAAAACTTTAAGATATTGTAGCAATCTCCTGGACAAAGACCAATCGGCACTGATTTTCCACTGGATCAGTTTAACTCCTTCTGCGCGTGTCAGATTATTATCCTTTTGGAAATACATTTCAGGAGCAACTTTGGGTTAGCGTTTTGTAGCCTCTGAATACTTCAGGGGATGCTTGATCATTTTCTTCGTGACATTTCTATTACAATGTCATCAAGATTCACTCAGCAGGCTGGGCGATCAATTCCACGTATGCCTATCAGATCTTTGAAATGTGCTGCGTACAGTCAAAGTACCTTAATTACCCAGGTCATATTTCGGTGGTGCGGCTGTCTTTTCTATTTTATCTTCAGGTGGATCGACATATTATCCACTTTTCAAGAATCAGTGTGAATTGTTGGCTGGTAAACGTCAAAGATTTAGTCTATTAAGCGGTAACTATCTTTACTAGTAATCTGTTGCTTCTGCATAGTCAACTTTGAAGGCGTGTGTTATCTTTTTCTTCCAACAAGCATATTAAGTGACCCAAGATCCTAATGATTCTTCTTCGATAGACGTTATCACCATCTTAGACATAGCATTCTTCTCTCTTGCAAGAGCCAATCTTGGATCCTTGAATTGGTGGATGATCACCTGTAATTCTCTTGGTCATGTTACGGCGACATCATCAGGTGAAAACAAGTCTGAAATTCATTGATAACTTCTTTACTGCTGTGGTTGTTTCTGTTCGTATTTAAGATTCTCCAGGTTGTGCAGATGTTGTGCTCCAAAGTGCAGGAATGGCGTGATACTCCATAATTACTTAATAACATCTCCTTTGTCCAGAATCTGGGTTATTATTTAATTCAGAACTCTAGAGATGGCTTCCAAGTCTGTCGCCCACAGAACACCTTTCCATAGGGCTGCGCTGGAAAGATTCATTCACGGCATATCTGAACTGTCAGGAACTTGGGAACTCCTTCAGACCAGGCAATTCTGATCTTGCTGGTATAGATTTCTCTTTTTATGTCAGGCCACATTTTGGAATACTGCCTGGCTGAAAACAGAGGAATTTCCTCTCCTCTATAGTATCTAGATTCTTCTCAAGATCTACTGCCAAATTGTTCGTTGCAGAGAATCCAGGCGAGGAGATACAGGGATGGGTAGTATCTCATCTGTGGATTCTTGATGGGGAATTTTCTGCATTCAGATTCACATCCAGTTTCCTCGTATTTCGTTTTTTTCACCAGTGGGGTGCAAGGAAATGCCAGGAACACATTATAAAATAGGAATTCAGCTAGATTGTGCCAAGTCTGTTCTTAAAGAGTGGCCGTTTGCACCTGTAATGGTGCTGGTGCAAATGAATCCTTCAAGTAGAGTCATTTTTCTTCCCTTGAGCGGGGCTCAGTCCTTCTTTAGGGCTCCTAGTATTCAGAGAGGGCAGCCTTAAGCCCTCTGAGACAGCTCATTTTAGTAGTTTCCTGGTTGAAGTAATCGCCTGGCACTCCCTCTGCATTGCCCCTTCTTCCCAGCAGTTCTTGCGTTTAAGCGAGGAGTGTTCTTCCTTTGTTTTCTGTTTTAAATAATTTTTCCAACCCTCATGCAGAAGAAAATTAAATTTAACTCATCCTGCTAGATCCCCGTCCCCATTGATCCAGCATTCTGGATGTCTTGGAAGCAGTTCAAACTCATATTTCTTCCTGGCCAGGATGATTGAAATCTTTCTCATTCCATCAGTCTGGTGCTCTCATACCGTCTGAGTATTCGTGAAGTACTGAGCTGCTATGCTCCCACGAACATCCAGAGCTCCGACTAGGCTCAAATTAGTCTTTTCCCACATGGCGTAATTCTTGGCTTTCCTGGTTTCTATCTTCTTGTTTTTCAATTCAGTTCTATAAAATTGCTCTCCAAATCCCAGATTTAATGTCTCAATGGTTTATTGATCATCAACTTAACGCTGGAATTTATGAAGAACCTCCGCTAGTCTCGGTGATACCACCAATTGACTGCTGCAAAGTCATTCATCCATTTGTAGAGCTGGCGGCGTCAGGCTGATCGCGAAGATATCACATGATATTTATCGTCAAATTAAAGGATTTTACATATTAGTCTGGTCTTAAGCCGTTCTGGACTGCGAAGGCTGGGCCAGTCTGTCTCAGAGTTGCAGGCCTCTCTCAATCCTACTTAATCTTCCCTTGGGCTGTTTCTCCACCTCATAATCTTCCCTTTAACCCATGTCACCAGAACCTGCAGTATTGTTCAGACACTCTAATTCAACAATCACCTCTGGACCTCTTCTTTGTAGTCAATCAAATCTTTCAATTTTCTTCTTATGCTCATCTCTCTTGTCGGATTATCTCTTGCTTGTTTCTGCACCAAATCAAACTTCAGCTTCCATTTTCTGTTTAAATCAAAAGTACTGTATCTCTTCTTCAGCCTTCGCTCTGCCATCCATTCTCAAATTGTTTGTCATCAGTCTGAATCAAAGTCAGTCTCAAAATTACAGGAAAATTAAAAAGGAAAGGAAGAATTAATGCTTTAAATTCCCTTCTGGCTTCGTCTTGGCCAATTACTTTGTGGGTGCTCGTGATGCAATCAATAATGGATTAAAAAATAAGCTCTTTATTTACAAATATTCTCAAGCAAAAGCGTGCTTTAAAACCTTTGTACTAGTCAAATTCACCTTAAGTGCCAATAAATCTCAGTATAGGTTTCTTTTGTTAACTCTTAGCTTGCTGGTCTCAATTCCAACTCCTCTTCTTGGCGGCCTTTCTACTCAGCAGTGACTTTGTGCAGTGGGAAGTGACGTAATCTCAGAAAATTCATGAGTAGAGAATAGTTGGAAGTGAGGGATCTA
>BGPR01049322.1:0-11335 GCA_013235015.1 Araneus ventricosus
ATAAATGTAAATAATCATTTAACTTTCATTAAAATCATTACTGATCTTTATTTCATCTTGAAATACTTTCATTGGATTGATGTGTGGGCCAACTCAGTAACCCTTAATGATGGAGTACAGCCGTTACACGTGTCTATTCGTGCGTATGTGAACTCGACGTGACAAAGTAGATGGGTGAATATTAAAGATGA
This sequence comes from Araneus ventricosus, assembly GCA_013235015.1. Classification (NCBI taxonomy): domain Eukaryota; kingdom Metazoa; phylum Arthropoda; class Arachnida; order Araneae; family Araneidae; genus Araneus; species Araneus ventricosus. Next base: position 192 of record BGPR01049322.1, read on the forward strand.
TCTTTACACGAAAATTGTAGATATGTATCAAGTTTTGGATGAAATCCCTCTACTGGTAGACTTTCTCTTTGCTTGTCTATCCGTGTTGTGAAAACGATAATACCAAAACACAACAAGCAAGAACAATGAAATTTGGTATCTTATCTTGACAGTAAAATTATACATCTATATGAAATTTCAGACCCAACTGGTAAATGGAAAGAGGTCCAATGGATACTAGATTTTCTTCGCTATTCCACGAAACTAAACAACACCACCAAAAAAACCCAGCGGGAATGGTTTCCCCTAAAATGTTTGTATACTTCTCCAAAAATGTGCTGTTTCCGCTCCCCCCTTGTGAATAAAAAAAAAAATAGAACCTACTGTAGCTCAAAATCCAATGACTATCAGAAGGTTTTTCACTGTAGATTTTAGTGATTGTAAAATATTTAAGTAAAGAATCAAATTCAAACAGATGCGTACCGATTAAAACGCATCTATCACATACTTCCACTCCTGCCGACTCAAGGACAAAGTGACGTAATTAGCTCAATAGCTTCCGAGTGAACAGAGATTGGTATCAGTACGCACTCGCATGGAGAATTGGATTAGAAATATTAATTATTCAATTTGAAGGCCTTCCTTTCAACCGATTGACACAAAAATTGGACACAAATATACAATTAAGTTAAGAAGGCCACATACCAAATTTCATTTATCTAAGTAATTTTGTTAAGAAGTTATTGCGATTAAAAATATGCGATTATACATACCGACAGACAATCAACACTTCGACGGATTTGGTCCTACATTCATAATGATAAAACTGTGCACGAAGTTTTCTCCATCTAGCTATTCAGGTTTTGGGTTGTAGTGCTCACATGAAAGCGGATAGACACACAGACAGACTTCCCGTAGACGGAGTTTGTCCAAAATTTGAAAGAAACCTACAAATTATGTGTGAAGATCAAAAACAAAATTTCATCTCTGTATCTTTAATAGTTTTCCGAGTTATCGTGTTCACGGACACACAGACAGACATAATTCCAAAATTGTGTTTTTCGGACTCGGAGAGGTCTAAAACGTGGAGATTCGTCAAAATCTCGGGTTCGAATCTTTGACGATTACAATACTTTCTCTTTGTATACTTCGTATACAAGAAAGTAATACGGCGAGAGTAGAGCTTTCCTTACAGTTTTCAAAGGGGTGGAATCTCCTGTTTCAGAAGAGAGTGATTAGCAGTTTTTTCAGTGACGTCTATTTCTACATGAATTATATTTTTCTATCACCCAACCTTGATTTAACACTCGTAGATAACGAATGGTGCACTTTGATTGGTTTATTATCGCAAATGGTTTATTTGATTGGTTTATTTAATGTTTCAAAATCACATCAAGGAAGAATCTATAAAATTAAGGAGTTAAAGCGCAGAGTTTTGAAAACTAATGGGCGACCACCGCTTGACTGATATTTGCAGGTAAAACATGCATATTTTTAACTAAAAGATTATTTGACATTTAGAATGTAGACATAATAGAATTTTGAAAAAATATGTAGTTTGGGGGTTGCCATATTGTTGCCTTGCCCTCTTTGTACTTCGTGCAGCTTCTGCTCAGTCATAATTTTGGGTACGGTTGGGCTATTTGTTTTCGGTTCTTTTAACCCCGTCATACCGAGCGAAGCAGTCTAGAAATTTCCCCTTAACAGCGACGAAGGCCGTTATGAGGCGGTTGGCTTCTTTCGAGGGGAAGTGAGATTCTGAGATCGCTTGGGAGATAAATGAAGTAGGGGTTCCAATGGGGAACTTCATCATTTTTTAAAAACACATGAAAGCCATCCGTATTTGTAGAAAAAATCATTCTACTTTCAAATATGCAAGTGAAATGTTAGAGAAAAATTTATTTATTTAAATATTGAGAGCGAAAGATGCACTGAAATAGCAGGAATCATGATGCAATCCGAAATGCACTCTCATTGGCCGAGTAGATTCTGACGTCACGGGTGCCTACCTTCGCATACTTCTCTTTCGCTCATTTTGTACTCTGCTTTGAATCAAGGCGTTTGTACCAGCTAACATTTTAAAAGTGAAGATTTTAGCTTAATGTCTTGAAAGAATGTGTATCTCTCTGAATGCAAAAGATTTTCCAACAATCAGCACTCAAATGTGACACACTATTCTGTAGTATTTTTATGGATCTCTTTGAAAGCTTCGGAACAAAGCAAGCTACTCACTTTCTATCAGTAAAATCCTGATCGCATACTTATTTTATTACAAGGGAAGTATCACAAATGTTTTGTCAGTACATGTGTCTGTAATTATTCAGTTCCAACAAAGAAACTGGACACAAAACGCCGGCTCGTAAATTATCTCATAAGAAAAGTTGTTTTGACCTTCCCTTGAATGCATTCAGTTACCGGAACAGGACTCTATACTATACAGAAAAGGCTTCGTCTTAGGAAAACCGATAGATTTTCGAAACCATCAAGCAACAATAAATTGCAGAGGGGCCCTCGTGCATTCCGAGAAGACGCTGCGATTTCTGTTGCACAAGAAAGAACGAAAAGATAAGAATCTGATTTTGCATGATGTATTAAATTTCGTAGGCCTACAGAAAAAAAAACCAGAAATTTATTTATTTTAGAAGTTCCGTTCAAAATAATTTCAGGTACGGCGTTTTTTAAAAACACACCTGTGCCTTTTAAAAATTAATTTTATTTTATATAGTTTTATTTTACTACGCTTTATTTTACTATATAAATTATTTCCTTTGTACAAGTATTAATTTTAAAATACTAGTTTATACTAATTAATATAAATCTGGTAAAAATAACTTATATAAAGAAATACACTAAAAAATTAAAAATGATAAAACTGTAACCACTTTCGTAAATTGCAAAAAAAAGGAAAAGAAAAGGTACGAACAAAGTATCTATAAGTAGTAAGCCTTCTTTTCTGCAAAGTAAGCTTTTTTCCATTATGTTAGTTATTTTTGAATTATATAAAAAAAACTATATAAATTTATATTAATATTCAAACCAGACCAAATGCGACTGATCTAGGAATTTAAGTGTTGCCATCAACAAACTCGAGATGCACGATGACATAAATATATCCCACCTTTTCTTAACTATAATAATTGATGAGCAAACTAACTTTTTGAAGACTAATTTTGATTTTAATACATTCATTGAATATAAAGAATTTATTTTCCATCAAAAGTTAATTCTGCGAATTATTTTGTTGAACTACAAATGAAAACGAATTTTATTATAAAAAAATCGTGAATTTAAACTTTTTAAGATATTCTTGTTAATTTTCAATAGTTCTTGTAATTTTTAAAAAAATGTAAGAAACAGTCGAATATCCATTGAAAAAATTTATGCTATAAAATAACATGACCAAGTTTTTTTTTTAAAAAAAAGATTCTTAAAGAAGGTGGGATCTTCTATATTTTTACCCTTTGAGGGGCCATTGCCCCTCAAAGGGTAAAAAAAAACCATGTTATCAGATGGGAAAAAACTTACTAACTTTAACTATTTGCTTTAAAATATCTTAATTTTTTTTTGCTGCTAACCTCAACTTATACTTCTTTTAAAAACAAAAAAGATATCGAATTCTGAATTTACTGTGCTTCATGATATACAATTTTAATAGGATATACAATAATATAGATTAATAACTGACATCAAAATTATCTCCACAGACATGACGAACGCTGCTTGCTGATAATTCCGGATTTACCTTCGGATCTCTCTTCATCGCTTTACACCACTTTTTGCGAATAACATAATTTTTTGGCACATTGATAAATAATTTATCAGGTGCCGTTACAGTTGTATTACGACATTTAGGAACAATACAATGCTTGTATCTTTCCGACATGATTTTATCTGATGCGATAGCCGGAAAATATAGAAAAAAAGAGAATCTCTATAGAGCGCGAACGGGAAGGCAGAGTGTGTCTCCCCGTCTGGCAACTTTGACGTGAGACCCGTTTCGCGCGAAAATGGATTGTTTTTCCCGCGTTTTCTGAGAGGCGAACTTTGATTGCAAATTAAAAAAAAAAAACTGTCTAGAATTTTTTTTAATGTTATTGTTCGTTTTGAAGCATATTAAATCGATTTAAAAAAATAAAAAAATGCTGAAGTTCCCCATTGTCCTTGTCAACCACAGCCCATTTCCTTGCGCCTTAACCCTATGAGCCCTATTTCGCCTCAAACCGCCCGTTCGATAGAAGCTGGAATCAGGCGGTTTCGGGCGCCTGGGTCAATTTTTTTAGGAAAAATGTAGTTCCTTTCTTTGTTGACAATTGATCGGGCAAACATAGGTGTCGACCTCCTGGAATTTCTGTAATGAACGTGACGATTCCATTCTGTTTCTGTGAACGAAAATTCACTCCTGGTTTTGTGGCAATGGAATTCTCACTCTAACCAGGTTCAGAAGGTTATAGCATGGGGTGGTAGGGTAAATGACCACCCAGGTTGGGAGAATCCAATTCATGTCGTTTCCTCCAAAAAAGTCCCGGTTTTAAAGGAGCTAGAAGAAAAAAACTCGCCTCTGTATTAAAGAATTAAATAGTTGACAAAAGTTACTTTCAATAAATTATTTCATGCAGAACTATTGAATAACTAATCTTCTTATCTCTTCTTAGTATATGTATCTGTCTCAGATACATAAGACATGTGACAAGGAATATAGTTTATTTATGAATAACGTATTTATTAATTGCGTGCCAATCTTACGCATATATTTCTAATTACACACATTACGACACATCAAATTATCTGAGGTTTTTTTTCCTTTCACATAAGTATTTTCGCGTACGACATTCATAGTGAAAACATGCAACGAAAATAATTTCTGTTTTCTTATTGAAAATATACTTTCAGCTTTCTTATTTTTAATTGCTTTAATTTTATTTAACATGTGATTTAAGAATGCAAACTTCATTACAACCTTCGCCTTTTCTAAATAATGTGTTACTATGGAAACAAAGTGACAGTTTTAAGAGTGTCAGAATATGTTTTTAATTTTTCTATCTTTTCTTCTAAATATAGGACCTATTATACTGCAAAATAAAATAGTTGGATTCGAAGCGTTGTTGATGCATTACAACAATTTACCAAAAACCTTCCATGATTTTTCTAAGCAATGTGTTACCATGACAATCACATGCATCTTCTTTTCCTAACCTTCTCTTCAAATCTCTTCTGTGCTAAAACAGTTTCATTCATGACATCCTTCACGCATTAGAATTGTTTATTAAAAAGTATTTCATTTGAACTTTTTGCCATTATTATGCGTCTTAAGTGTTTACTCAAGAAAGCAACAGAAATCATGAATTACTTCTGACCTTTCCTAAAGAATTCCGTATTTCAGCTTAATTTTCAATTTGCATCTATTTACAGTGAATCTTCACAAGGCTTGAACAAGAAATTTGTATTTGTCCTTCAGTTCTTCGCCCACTCTATCTGAAGGAGTAAATAAATCAGCAAAATAAGCTTTGAAATCAAAATTTACGAAGGAATTTCATTTGTTGCTGTCTGAGAATGTTTCATCAAGATCGCTAAACAAAATTTAAGCCTGAATAGATTTAACATCTAGTAAAGACTGTTGATCAACAAAACTGATTCCTTAACTCATTATTAAAAGCTATGAATACTTCTTTTAATTATTTCATTGATCAACATTTTCATTCATTTATATAACATATTCTTCATAAAACGAAGAAAAATGTTTTTATTTCAGTTACTCGTTTCACATCAATTTTGCAATTTCTGTGAAAATTATTAATATTTATTTAATTTATCGCTGGTTTGAAATGTTTAAGAAGTTAACACACTCTTTAAACTAAATCTTGATCACATAATGAATGCCCTGAAGCTTCTTGCGATTCAAATCAAAGTCGCTGTTTGTTTGAAATAGTTTGTATAAAATTCTGTTTTATTGGCTCGGTTATCATTCAAACTATACTGAGATGTTTGATTAAATTCATATAAACATGATGATAATATTCAATTTCTATAGATAATAGCTCCCTTTAACACCAATTAATATTAGTCTCATCCTGCAAAATCCCTATTCTATACAAATTGAGATGAAACTACTTCAAACACATGGTATATCTCCGCTTTAATTATGCAAGTTTAATACGAGAAAAAAGGAAAAGCAACATACAAATATAATAGGGTCCTTTGATGTAGCAGCATTTCAAATGTTTTCTCTCAAAAATATGTCAAGAACTTCCCAGAATATATTAAATTTACTTCTGAAGGTGTGGGAGTAGATAGATTTACTAGCATGTTTTAGCTTAAGTATAGATCACACTTTAATTCTAAAGATTCTGTTTACTCCAGACTTCAATAGTTCCATTTTCCCCCACAGTAATTTATTAATAGAAACTATTGATATAAACATAGAATGTCGCTTCTCTACCTTGCTAGTCTTATGGTTGGGAAGAGAGTTTTACAGGGTTCTTATTGGATGCCGTCTGCGATCAGGCGACGTCATCCACCTGACCGCCCAACCATCCATCTATTTGGCGTCAAAATGAAGTTCCTCAAAAATACTAGAATTTTCATGATATCTCTATTCGAAGCGGAGATATGCAGAATGTACTAGATGATTCCATGTGACTTCACGCACTGACGGGAAGACAAAAATTACACGCAGTTGCTGAGCGTCTGAGAAGGTGTGTGATCATGCTTTGGAATGCGAACGCCTTTGGAATCTCTCTTTGGAGTTTTATCCGTAGTGCGATCTAGTAAGCTGATAGACGCCAAACGGTATTGAAAGTGCTGTTGCTGTTTTTATTAGTGATTTTCTGTCTGTTTGTGCTGCTAATTTGTACAAGAGCTGTTTTTCTTGTTTCCTGTGCTTCGTGTTTTCCGAGATATTCGGGAATAAAACTTCGTTCTCTATTATTCTGCTTGTTGGATTGCTCCCACCATACACACCGGACCAATCTTCGTAACACTATATGCTATTTAAATAAGAACTATATACACACACAGTGTCGACTCGTCAGCTCAGAAACAAACAGTGCTGCAAAAGTTGTATAGACCTAAGTTGTAGTTAATTTGGTGCTGATTATTTTGGTATGCAATGATCCTATATTAAAAATTGATAGTTTTTGAGTTATAAGCAAAAACACTGGGGGGGAGGGGAATTTTTTTCATGTTTTTCGAATATAACTAAAATTCCAACAATAAATATTGGTGGCAAACCTCAGATTCGTAATCAGCACCCGAAAAAGCATAAAGAAGCAAAAAATTACAACTCCTCCAGAATTGGATTTTTAAAAAACTACTTAATGACTGAAATACTGAGTAAAAGCGAAAATGAGCCAAATGAAAAAGTCGCGTCAATCGTGAGCTGGGGAAAATGCAGCTCAAATGATTGTAATTTCAAGCGGAGAAAGGGTTGCCTATCTCCCGCTTCGCGTTCCTCATTGCGTTAATTTCATATCCTGAGGAGGGGCAAGACTTTCTTCAGCTCTGGTCTATCTCTCTCTAAATTCTTGATTGATTTCCTGTCTTCCTTTTACATTTTTTTTATTTCATTTTCGTTGATAACTGAATTCTCAAAGTGGAAAAGTAAGCCAATTAGAATAAGAAGGAAAATACAATGTTTTAAAAAAAAATTGAGTGGGACTGCAGCTCTTATAGAAGAGCCGCCACTGTGCATACATATAATTACGATTCACGGCTAAAAATTACTCATTATCATTCCGAGTCCACTCTGGATCTCCCACAGAAGCCAATTCAATGGCGTCCACCTATCGTCTTCCGCGCATCTGTTTCTTCATTTCTTCAATTCCCTTCTTTTGGCTGAGGGTCGGAACAGTTAAGTGGAGGTTGGTGGCACGACAGACATCAGTCTCTTTCTGCTTTCGCATAAGCAATACCCTTTAGCAAATGTCCACGGAATCAAATATCCTTGTGACAAAGTGGGAAGACAAGAGGTCACGTTAGGGAGTTACTCCCGTCCAGCAGAGAAAACATGAATGCCCCGGCCGCCGCGACAATTAATTGGGCACTGTGGCCCCTGCATTATAGTCCTCCTTACGAGCGGAACATGCGAAGACCCTTCAGACAGAGGTACGATCCTTCATCGGTAGAAGGTAACTTGACCCCCATCATTACTGTATCCCACCGGTAAGCGAGACTCTACTTACTTATAGGGCTGTTTCTCATCCCCATATTTGATGTGCCAACTTTAGTGGTAATCATGTTTAGATTAGGCGGAGTTTGAGGATCTACAATGTTTTAAGAATTAATTGGACCCAAAAGATATTTAAGAAAGAATATTCCCATCTTTTCAAGAATTAAATTGACCGACATTTGTGATATAAGAAAAGAAAGCGAAGAAAACCATCATAGACGCAAAAACAACTATGCAATCATCCTGAACGAGAAGCTCTTTTGTTTCTCAAATGATAATTCACACCTATTATTAAAACTCAGTCAGATTAGCGTCATTTACCTTCTTTGATTGGGCACGAGGTCCGTCCGAAAATAGCCCTAAAAACTGGTCCTTAATATAACAAAGCTTAACTTTCTTTGAGTAATGCAGATTTTGCCATTGTTTTAGCTTGTCTCCGATATTTAGGAGTAGGTAACAATCAATTTAAAGTTAACATATAAAAACCACACATACAATTTAAAACAAAGATTCAGAGTTTAGGAATCTCTTTTGTTTATTATAACCCTCTCACACCGAGAGGGGCGGTCCCGGACGGTCTAAAAATATCCCCTTAACACCGACGCAGGCCGGTCTGAGGCGGTTGGCTTCTTTTGAGGGGAGGGGAGGTTCTGAGATCGCTTAGGAGTTAAGCGTGGGGTCTAATTATCCTGGCCAACCGCAGCCCATTTCTGTGCACCTTAAGGGAAAGTTATAGTAGGGTTGGGATGGTGGGATAAATGACCACCCAGGTTGGGAGAGTCCAATTCATGTCGTGTCCTCCCCAAAAACTCCCGGATTGAAAGGGGCTAGAAGAAAAATGTCGCCTCGGGATTGAAGAGATAAGGTGTTCCCAAATTAAAATAAGACTTGTGTTGCAACAGAGTTGCGTGTGAGAGAGAGGTTTGGCGACGAATCACGGCATGGCGACATTCTGTATTCATCTGCTGGCTGGAAAGGGCCGAAACAGCAGCATTGCGGCGCCAAAAAGCAATCAAAATCAAGCGCAGAGGCACGATCACACCAGCTAATTATCTTTAAATAATCTTAATTTATTACACTCTCAAAGCACAAACATGTACACTCAAAATGTAAGCATTTACATTAATAGATAATTACTAACAAAGGTTTTAGTTAGCTTTGAGGCTTAAGTACTCTCTGTTTTCTGGTACGGAAATACTCCTCGCTTTTGCGCATGCGCCATTCGAATTTAATTTTACCAAAATAGGGGTGAGATGAAAGATGGAGGAGTTGTTTATTTTTTACGAAGTAATATGTAGAAACGTTATGCAAGTTTCGATTTTTAAAAAATAGTCCAATTTATAGAGAAAATGAACGCCGGAAAAGGACAGTTAAAAGAAAATCGTGTCTAACAAAGGATCCCGGAAAAATGGTGTTCATACTCATCGCATATCACCCCGTTGCGGAGTAAAATTGTCTGAAAGTGATAGGCAATCTTCTTTGATTGCATGTGCATTTCTAACAGTGATAAGAAATATCAGATTTTTTTAAATGTATTTTTTGTAGGTCGCCAGAACGAATGTCTCAGATATCCTTCAAAATCTATACCATATTGATTATTAATTTTTGAACAGTTGAATTACTAAAATTGCCTTTGAACTCATTACATCTGTTAATCCATCGACAAATATGTTGTAAATTAAGTTCTCGTTCCTGCCACATTTTGTAATCAAACACTGCGCGAAACAAATAACATTTGGGACTTTATATAAAATTTGCAAAATATAACTAAATAATTACATCGAATTACGTATTTAAACCATTAAATAAACAGGAATTGCTTTGAAGTTACGAAATCTTATCCATTTCCAGAAATAGAGACCCTCTTTCGAAATCACTTCCATAACAGTATTTTCCGAATTATTACTTCCCCTTCACTCACCTAAAATTCCATCATAACTGAATGTAATATATTCATAACTAAAGATAGCTTATAATTGGAAAGACTGTACCACAGCTATTTAAGTCCTAAAAAATACTACACCGAAGCTAATTCACCTAATTTTCAATGCGTAGATTCTTCTCCCTTGATTACTCTATATAAAGAACATAACTTATTCAGCTATATTTAGAAAATCTAGGCAATATCTTAACTGTTATTGGATTGCGAAGGTGTTTATGTGGGAGTAATTAAACTTGTTGAGCTAATTATTTACGTAGACGTAAATGAGACAGCCGTAATCTAATTCCAGTTTTGGCTGTGTTTACCTTGAGATCTCTCTTGCAGTGAATCGGAATGATTCTTTTAATAAGTTTCTACGAATGTCGTTAGCTTAAGGTTCAATTTGTCTTCCGGCGAAGATATTACATATTTTCCTTTAAGTAAACTGAATTTCTAATCTGGATATTGAATGAGACGGTCTATTTTCAAAGTAATTTCTGGAATGACTTCGGGAATGAATTTTTTAAATGAGATGATTTAATTTGTTTTCATGTGTCGGTTTCTAAAGATGTTTACTTAAGAGACGTAGTCATTTTTATAGAAATATATTCCAAAAGTCGAAAACACGACCGCTTTTTAACAATTAGAGGTGAAAATGGTAAATATGTTTTTAGGAAGTAGATTTTCAATAAAATTTATTTTGGATAGAAGGAATTATAAGATAGAGGCAAAATCCTGAAATTACTTTTCAATTGAGTAATTGCATTAATTAATTCAAATAAAATGTTTAACGATATATTCTGTATATGGTTCAACTAAATGAAACCGCCTTGTAAAAGTTTGGCGCAGTTAATCGTATTGCGGTGGTAGATATATTCTAATGTTCTAAACATTAAGCTATAGAAAACATAAAAGACCTACAAATGTTTGATTTAGAGTTTTATATGTGTCATAAGAATAAGATGATAAATTAAATCAATTTTGACACCATAAAGTGTTTTTTTTAAATTTTCAAATGCAGATTTCCAAAATAATAAAAAGGATTCAGCTTATATTGATGGCAATGACGAGTACTTTTCG